>JAOUQV010000009.1:3452223-3462956 GCA_028565295.1 Aspidoras spilotus | reverse complement strand
GACAAAGTTATAGAGGGCCGATTGAGATGGTTTGGACATGTGCAGAGGAGGGACAGTGGATATATTGGTAGGAGGATTTCAGAGATTGAGCTGGCAGACAGGAGACAGAGAGGAAGAACAAAGAGGAGATATATGGATGTGGTCAATGTAGACATACAGGTAGTTGGTGTGAAAGCAGAAGATGTAGAGGACAGAATGAGGTGGAAAAGATTGACACGCTGTGGCAACCCCTGATAAAAGGGAGAGGCCGAAAGAAGAAGAAGAAAAAGATGTTCTGTAAGCACTGTAAGGTCTGCAAAAAGAAACATATGCAAATAAAAAACAGATACCTGTATTGTAGGGTAGATGAGTTAAATCTGATGCTGAAACAGGAATGTTATTTACTAGGATATTTTGCTGCACAACTGGCATCTGGGTAAGGCAGAAGTTGATTTGCTCTATTGGCTCTATTTGGTGCTGCAAAGGTTGTTGAAAAGCTGACCAAAAACCTGTTTTTAAAAATCAATCAAAAACATGATACAAAATTATAATCTAAATGGTCACTTGAAACTTGTTCCTTTATAAAGTTAAATAACAACACAATAATGTTTTATTATATTACTAGCATATGTATCATGTGTGGAATTCCCCATTCTCTTGCCACAATGTTTAAAATCAAGTGCATAGTATGTCTTTGTACGATGTAGCTTTACTATTTCCCTTCATGTGAACAAAAAGGTTCTAAACCGGTTCCAGCATTCCAACAGCCACAAAGCAAAATAGATGAAGTCATGCTCAGCCAAGATTGGTGTAGAACACAGGTGACCAACTTTGATGAAACTGATATCTTGAGTACCCATTAATGCAAAGGCTACCAGTATTTAACTCACTGGCTTTTCCTCTTGTGGTGCACTGTTCGACAGGTAGTTATCATCACAAATGAGACACCTGCAGGAATCTTTCACAGTGAAAACCAGCTAGCGCTGATAAAAGACTATGATTTAAAATAAAACAGTGTGATTTAAAACAGTATATCAACAAAAAATTGATACACTTTATTTCCAAAAGTATTTGCTCACCCATCCAAATTATTGGAATCAGGTATTTTAATCACTTCCATGGCCACAGGTGTATCAGAAATACCAAGACATTTTGGACAATTCCATGCTCCCAACTTTGTGGGAACAGTTTAGAGATGGCCCCTCCATCTTCCAACATAACTGTGCACCGGTGCACAAAGCAAGGTCCATAAAGACATGGATGACAGAGTCTGGTGTGGATGAACTTGACTGGCCTGCACAGTCCTGACCTTAACCCAATAAACATCTTCGGGATGAGTGGAGATTAAGAGCCAGGCCTTCTCGTCCAATATCAGTGTGTGACCTCACAAATGCGCTTCTGGAAGAATGGTTAAAAAGACGCCTTGGGAAATTTGCATGTTCTCCCCGCGTTTGCGTGTGTTTTCTCCAGGTGCTCTGGTTTCCTCCCGCATTCCAAGACATGATAAGTTATTTGATGTCTCTAACTTGCCCGTGTGTGAATGTGTGTGTGATTGTGTGTGCGTCCTATGATAGATTGGCGCCCTATTTAAGGTTGTTCCTGCCCTCGCGCTTAGAGTTGCCGGGTGGGCACCGACTTCCCTGTGACCCTAAAATTAGGATTAAGCGGGTATAGAAAATCAATAAATGAATAAAAATGTGCCATTATTTAATTGAGCTAGTTTTTAAAACCTTGTTAAGCAAAGACTTTTAAGTGACTGGAATTTTATCAAAAGGTTTTGGATATAAAGCTGTTCGTTGGGACATACCTTCAGGCTGTTGATTTAGATGCAAGGTGCCCATGTGATTTGGCAAATCATACTGTATAACAATAAACACATAACAATAGATGACTGCATGTTGAGCCATATACATTGCAAATAAAACAATGCACAGAAACAACTAAAAACAAAGTATAATGTTCAACTATATCCGCTTTCTGGTGACAAGCACTGGGCTCAGAATTTCAGTGATAAACTATCGTCATTAGAAATGAGGAAAATTGCTCTTACTCTTATTAGAATAGGCTATAATAAATATTGCTAAAATCTTTAGGAATGTACCTCCATTTCTTCATATTTACTGTTTGAGGAGCTGTCAAGTTCTTGACTGCGATTGCTCGAGCACTGCTGATGATCTGTTATAAGATAACAATTGTCACTCAGCATCTTATATAGTCCAAGTATAAGGATAAATGCTTTAAAAACTCTTTTAGCAGCAGATGTCTTACTTTCAGTACGAATGATCATGTAGATTTTATGGGGATTCTCTGAGACCTTGGAATTGTCATGAATCATCTTGAATTGTGAAAGGTTGTTGAGGGCACAGCGGAAGTTGGTCTTCCACTTTGCCTTGTCATTGGGAAACTCGTTGATCTTACCACTTACCACAGCCCATTCCTAGACCAGAAAAAAATAAGACTCATATATTGTTTTAAAATACTTATACATTATGTGCAGAACACAATAGCAGACATTCCAAGTAGCAAAAATCTGCCAACCATACAGCGGGCATCAGGAAGCCGGCATATTCATTTAGAAAGTATTAACCGTGCTTCAATATTTTCATATATTGTTAAGTTGCAGCCTTATTTTAAAATAATTTAAATTCATTTTTTTCATCAAATATCTACACACAATACCCCATAATGAAAAAAGTATTCACAGCCTTTGCTAAACTTTGTTCAATTAACTTTGGCAGTAACTACATCCTCAAGTCTTTTGTAGTATGATGCTACAAGTTTGGGCAGTTTCTCCCATTCTTCATTGTAGAACTTCTCAAGCTCCACAGCCATTTTCAGATCCAGTGATATTCAATGGAATTCAAGCCTCTGGCTTGGCTACTTAAGAACATTCACAGAATAGTTTGAAAGCCCCTCTTAGGTTAGTGGCATGCTTAGGGTCATTGTCCTGTTGGTAGGTGAATCTTCACACCAGTTTGAGGTCCAGATTCTGCTGGTAAGGTTTTCTTTGACCTTGACTAGTCTCCCAGTAGCTGCTCAAAAAACACAATAGCATGATGCTGCCTTCATTTTTCTTTACCGTAGGAATAGTGTCTAGTTTACTCCAGATATGATGCTTGGCTTTAAGCATAAAGAGTTCAATATTTGTTTCATCATACAAGATAATTTTGTCTCTTATTGTCTGTGTGTCCTTTAGATGCCTTTTGCCAAACTCCAAGCAATCTGTCTTTTATCTTTTACTGATGAGTGGCTTCTGCCTGGCCACATTATCATCCTTCTGGAAGCTTTCAATAGAGCAATACTGAAGCTCTGTCAACATGACCATTGGGTTCTTGGTAAACTGCCTGACTAAGACCTTTCTCCCTCGGTCACTCAGATTAGCTGTGTGGCCAGCTCTAGCGAGAGTCCAGGTGGTTCCAAACCTCTTCAATTTAACAATAATGGAGACCACTGTGCTCAATATGACCTTCAATGTATCAAAGATTTCTCAGAGGTCTACAGACAATTCTTGGACTTCAAGGCTTAGTTTGTGCTCTCATATTAACTATCAACTCTGGACCTTTTACAGACAGATGTGCTTTTACAAATCATGTCCAATCAACTGGATTTAATCACTCTAATTAAATTTTTCAATAACTGAAGTGGAAACAGGATCCACCTAGCTAAATTTTGACAATTGTTACAAAGGTTGTGAATACTGGCATACATGTGATTTAAAAAAAAATTAATTGCTAAAATTCCAAAGAAAATATCTATGGTGGTCAAAATATAAATTATGGCAACAAAAAATGGTTCGAAATAATTTCCCTTAACAAATACTTTAAAGCAGTAGTTCCAAAGAAGTTCCATAATATTTTTCTTATCAACAGTAAGCACACCAATATTTAGAGTGGACATACGCCGATATTAGAGCGAATTTATTCATATTATCTTCTATATGTTCCATTTTCTCTCTTGCCTGCACTGCACAGCACACACACAATGTAATTTTAGATATCAAGGAACATGAGCATTTTTATGTCCTTACTACTGAGATCTGCTGTGACCAGCTAGTGAAAATAGCAACCCACTTTTATTAAAGTGATTATTACTATTCTGGTCAATTGTATTGAGTGGGTTTGAACCAGACCACAATAGCACAACAACAAGCAGAATGTAAATCATGTCATGTGATATGCTGTCATCGCTTCGTGATGGCAGGCTGCTCAGATGTGCTCTGTGGAATAGAGATAAACTGACTGAGCTTCCCAATCCCAATCTGCTATAAGGACATTTTAGTGGCACATATTAGCTTACTGCTTTTTTTTGGACAGTGAGAGGACACCAGTGTACCCAGAGGAATGCTCTGCAGATGCTGGAAGAACACACAAAAATGGCCCAGGACACCCACACAGGGCTGATACATTATGTTTGAATCATTCTGTTTGACAATTTTTTGTTATGCTACTGTAAAGTCTAATGTGGTGCACTATTTCAGCATATCAATACACTCTTAAAACACTATACAAAATATAGTTAGAGTCACAGGCGTTATCATTGTCCACTGTTTGGACAAAAGTATCTGTATACTTATACTAATAAGGTATATGAAGTTTCTCCCCATTTTTTTGATTTTGAAAATGCACAACTGTCCATAAATGTTGTTGCATTACAATTTCCTATAACTGGAACTAAAAGACCCAAACCTGTTCCAGCTTCACAATGCCCTATGCACAATGTGAGCTCAGTGACAACATGGTGTGTTAAATTTAGAATAGAAGAACTTGAGTGTTCTGCACAGATTCATGAATTGTATCCCACTAAACATCATAGTCCAAAGACATGCATGCTAGGTGAATTAGAGTTCCTAAATGGTCCAGTCCTTTTGACTGGGGCTGTAAGTTAATTTAAATACTATTCAGAAAGAGCACACGGATATTCACTGAAATATTCCTACAACTTAAACACCTACAACACGGAAGGACTACGCTGCCCCGATCGGTCAAATATTTTAATAGCAGGAAGAACTCATAGATTAACATAAAAAAATAATGTATTTTATAAGAAATACTATTGCGATGAATGATCAGTACCTTCTCTGTAACTACATAAAACAACCCCGTGTCTATGAATTTCACGGACATCTGTGTGTTTAGGAGCCGGTTACTCACTCGGAATATTTGGTTATCCTCGTCTCCGCAGTCTTTCCTGGAGTTGTGCTTCCACGGGATGCGGAATGTGTCTCTGTCTATCATGTAGAGTCCATTGTAACGTCCGGACTGCACTTGTTCTAGGAGCCATTGTCCGAACTGAGGTCGCATTGCGCTGCTTACAGTAACAACAACAATGTTATGTTGAATGAACTCGTGTTTACTGTGCATGTATAGTCTTAGTGTTCATTTAGCCTGTCACCAATATAGCGCAGTTTATTATTTTAAATCCAGCTTTATATAACGCTGAACGCTACCTGTTGTTTACCGACATGTCTCTCGAGGGAAAGCGACTATCAATTGCCTGACGTTTTCTGAATCTTCTTCGCGGGACTGCGCATTTATACCCTTACAGTTCTTCCCATATATGGCTGTTCCGTTTAATCAGCGACGTCGCACCCGGATGAAACACGAGCGCAGCTCGGCGCCGCACCTATACCTATTGTCCTTCCAAGCGTCAACGATAAACACAGGTTACATCATTTCACTCTCACTGCGCTGAGACTGATCAGATAACCTTCTAATAACCCAGCAAATACAAGTGTACTAATCAGTTACAACTATTATTCCTATTGCTAATTTTTCCACAATGTTATTTTTTATTAATTATTAATTAACGTCATCTTCAACATCTGTGGCAATTTTAATGTCCAGTAACATGTAAATCTGAGAAATATTTGTAAAATACAACATATGGACACAAGTGTCTCTAAATTGGCCTTTTATGTGTGAATGTGTCTGTGACTGTGTCTGTGACTATGTGTGTGTGTGTTCACGGGCACCGGCTGGATTAAGCGGAATATAATGAATGCATGGACCCAATAACCCATTAAATATTACAACTGAAAAATCACGCGGTTCTATTTTATTAATAATGAGTGTGTTCGCGTGGCCACATCATCATATCTATAACAGACACACACACTCACACACAACATATTGTTTTAATTGTTGAAAGTCCTACACCTTATTTTGTACATATTTATGTTGAGAGAGCTTATTATTATTAAAGATAGAGTGAGAGAGAGTGTGTGCGTGTTTGTGTGTATTACCCAGCAGTTTCTATACCACATCATCTTATTAGCAGATGTGTGCTTGCCTCTCTCTCTCTTTCTCTTTCTCTCTCTCTCTCTCTCTCTCTCTGTCTGTTCAGGGGAAACCCACGACTCACCATGTGTGAATCTTTTATTCAACTTTTTCCAACCAAGATGCATGATTCTAAAGCTGTGCATCTATTTATGTAGTTTCACATAAATGCAGCCTTCCAGGAGCATATTGAACACTTTCACCAGTGGATATGTGCATGTGCATTTTCCAGACTGACTTGAGGAAAAAGGAAACGAATCTGACTCTTTTTAGTTCACTTCCCTCTTAGAGCTCACTGGAAGTGCTGTCCTGCATTCACATAGATGTCATCAACATGCACAGCCCTACTTTGGTTCAGCTGAACTGGTGCCCCACTTTTTCATCCTTATAATACACATAATTCTCACATCCCTTTTCTCTCATATGTAAAACTCATAGAGAAGTTCAGCATTGCAGCAAGAAGTGCAGATTCAGACTTTACAGTTTATTTCAATATGTCTTTACTTAATAAAAATCAATGAACCTATTTGAATGTTTCTTAAAATATTATGTAATTTTATATGTGCAACATGGTGGTGCAGTAGATAATGCTCTCACCTCAATTCAATTCAATTCAATTTTATTTATAAAGCGCTTTTAACAATGGACATTGTCCCAAAGCAGCTTTACAGAAAACGATTTTTTATCCCAGATGAGATATCCTCATTTGGGTGATGTGATGCAATCTGTATACATCTAATACATAGTTCTATAACTAACAGTAATATATAACAGTAATATAACAATAATGATATAACGATATATACATAATATATAACATTCAAAACATACATCTTATACATAATTATATAACTAACAATAATATACAGTATAACATTAATATAACACTAATATTTTATATATACACATATATATATACACATAAATACATATTTATTATATATCTGTTATATATTATACTATATATATTGAGTGGGATGCCTTGTCTGTCTTGTACAATTTAAAATGTGCAAGTCAAAAATAATAATGATAAACATTAGTCATATCTGTTCTCAAATAGAGTATTACCAGTAGCGCATCTCACAAGAATGACCATATGAAAATGGACAAATTATGAACCGATCCCCACATGTAGAGACTGATGAAATGTTTTGAAAAAAAAATGCAAAGAGTTTAAACATATCATCATCTACAATGCATAATATCATCAAACTTCCTGGGTGAGCCGTCCTGGGTCCTTACATGTTCTCCCCATGTCAATGTGGGTTTCATCTGGGTGCTCATTTCCTGCCACTGTCCAAAGATATGTGATAGGCTCATTTGTCTCCTTAAACTGCACTTAGTGTTTGAGTGACTGTGTGTGCCCTGTGCTGCTGGCTGTTACCTTGACTAGGATTAAGCAGGTATAGAAAATGTATAACCTCTTTCGGCTTTTCCTGCGACCAGAGGTCGCCACAGTAAGCCATTGCTAATCTGGCACATGTTTATGCCGGATGCCCTTCCTGACTTAAACTTTACCCTTTTTGGCTTAGGGCCAGACAATTTAGTGTCTACAACTCATCTATCATGCATGTCTTTGGACTGTGAGTAGTAACCGGACAAAACGCAAGGGGAGAGCATTCAAACTCCACACAGAAAATAAATAATAACAATAATAATAACAATAATAATAATAATAATAATAATAATAATAATAATAATAATAATAATAATAATCATAATACAATGTTTCATATCTAATGTGAAGAGAACAGAAAAGCCTTAGCTTGTTAGGTGTATAAGGGATTTACATTTTTCTTAATTGTAATAATTGCCTTCAGTATCTATCTGATTTTGGTTTATCATTTATTTATTACCTTCAGCTTAAACATGGTCTTATTATTTGCTATACCTGAGACAAGAGAACATTGCGCTTATGTACGTAAACACACACACACACACACACACACTCACACGCACACGCATTGTATTGCGTCATGCAATGGAATATTCTCAAAGGGAAGTACCAGTAAAGTACCTAAAACACGTGTTTCGGAGAATTCATTTCCCCCGTTTCGCCTTTGCAGCGCATGTGCAAAAATCATGACGTATTTACTTTCGCTGTTTTGAGCATCGTTTATTGAAATATGTATAAGTTTATAGCGGTATGATGTTACTTTCGAAATGTTTTAATTTGTCTTTACACTGCAGACTCGCGATAAAACAAGTATACAATATATATGTGTGTGTGTGTGTGTGTGTGTGTGTGTGTGTGTGTGTGTATACGTGTATACATGAGATACACGTGGGGAGAATCTAAGATTGAATAGAAAAACAGATTAATAAAAGCAATATAGGATAAAAGCAATATAACTCAATAACCAGTGTAGAAATGTACACATTAATAATAATAATATAATAAACTAAAAGAATAAACAGCTAAATATTGGAACCCAAAAACTCCTAAAATAGCATATTTAATATATTATATATTAAATATGCTAGAATACTGAACCTCACTCTCTAGTTCTCTGCCAGGTCCAAGGTGTGCGATGTCTGTCCCAAAGGTTTTATATGGTCCTATTTTGGCCATCAGGACACAATCACTTCTACCAGCCCAAACTCCACCATGACTGCCAAAATCATTAAAGAGATAAATAACATTAGCCCTAAGATATTTTAGCTCATAACTGATGATTGTACATAAGTTAGCTATAGCAAAAAAATAATAATTAAAATAAACAGTATGACTCATGTCACATAAAGTTATTAGGTCAATAAAACTGATCATGTTTTACATAGTACTTAATCAACATTGGTACTATTATTCTGATTCAATTTACTATTCTCAAGATCAGTGGAATATGTGATAGATTGTGCAGTGGATGTGCCAGGGACTGTAGACTCTGTGCCAGGGACTGGAGACTCTGTGCCTGAGACTGGAGATTTTGTGCGAGGGACTAGAGATTTTGTGCCAGAGACTGGAGAATTTGTGCCAGTAAGTATAGATTCTGTGCCCGGGACTGAAGATTCTGTGTAAAAGACAAGAAATTCTGTGCAAGAACCAGAGATTCTGTGCCAGGGATTGGATATTTTCTTCCAGTGACTAGAGATTCTATGCCAGGGACTGAAGATTATGTGCCAGGGACCAGAGAATTTGTGCCTGGGACTGGAGATTCTGTGCAAGATACAAGAGATTCTGTGCCTGGGACCGGAGATTGTGTTCCAGTGACTAAAGATTATGTGCCAGGGACTGGAGATTATGTTCGAGGGACTGGAGATTGTGTTCAAGTGACTAGAGATTCTGTGCCAGGGACTGGACATTGTGTTGCAGTGACTAGAGATACTGTGCCAAAGACTGGAGATTGTGGGTCAGTGACCAAAGAATTTGTGCCTGCGACTGGGGATTATGTGCAAGATACAAGAGATTCTGAGCCTGGGAACGGAGATTGTGTTCCAGTGACTAGAGATTCTGTGCCAGGGACTGGAGATTATGTGCCAGGGACTGGAGACTGTGTTCCAGTGACTAGAGATTCTGTGTCAGAGACTGAATATTCTGTCCCAGGTAATGGAGATTGTGTTCCAGTGACCAGAGAGTCTGCCTGGGACTGGAGATTCTGTGCAAGATACAAGAGATTCTGTGCCTGGTACTGGAGATTCTGTGCCTGGGACTGGAGATTCTGTGCTTGGGTACTAAACCTATTGAGTGTAACCTTTTGAGGCTTTGGGGAATTCAAGGGACTTCCTACACAAATGGGGTCAAGCCTTTTATTTTGTCACTTGAGGCTTGCATGTTTTTCTTGCCTCGTATTCTTGGTCCTGCATCTGTATAGCATGACAGGACTATTTCTGCCTGAAGTACATCTTCCACTGTTTGATTGACCTATGCAATAAAAGAAAATTATATTTTTCCAAACTGTGATATTAAGAGATTACCAAGACGTCCAAATTTAGGGACAACATCATAGGAGGGATGCAAAGGCCAAATAAAAATATGATTTCTTTTTCGCATCAATGGCAGGCTATGAACCTTGTGAAGGCTCCATTTATTGCAGGGGTGGGCAAACTGCGGCCCCCGGGCCCGTTGGACATTTTAATCTGGCCCGAATAAGATTTGTAGCGATTGCACAAATCAAATCATAATCAGTGTTGGGAATAAAATTACTATACGACACGGCGTATTACTACAACTTTAACTAAAGCGATTTTTCATAAGCACGCACGCTCTGCTTTTTGGGAATTTTGTTTCTGTAGTGCACGGGGAAAGCAGGGGTGGTGAGACATGAATACGAGATGAGGATCTGTCAGGTGGGCGGGTTTTCACGATGCACACACAGACGAGTTGAGCGTAAGTTTCGTTGGCGAATCGCGCAGCAAATTAAAGGGATTCTTACAGTAAATGGAAATACAAACATTATTTTACGCTCATTAAAATCAAAGGAAATGTAAATGTGTTAAATGCACATTATATCCGGGAACAAAGTCTTTATCCATGTCAGT
>JAOUQV010000009.1:3391132-3402024 GCA_028565295.1 Aspidoras spilotus | reverse complement strand
ATAATCAATGACTGAAAGGTACATAGTGCCACCTTGTGGGGTTAGCGCTGATGTGCATCATATGTAGAACTTTTCAAAGCTGAGTGCATCAGTCAATCTTTAACCTTGAATATAAAAGCATTGTCATGTCATACCCATTGGAGATCAACCATTCCAAGAGGAAGAGTCAGGACAGCTACAAATGAGCTGAGGTATTAAAGCATCCTTCTTATAGTGCCGGTATTTAGCAAATTAACTTATTACCCAATTCAATTATCACTATTTCCCTAAAATGTACAAACGCATGATGACAGAAGGACAAAAAGTATTGAAAAGTGGGGAAATTGTGTCAAAAATTACATTTGTTTGTATCATCACTTAAAAGATTTATTAGTCTGGTTTTATTATTTTCCTCGTGTTTTATATTCATCAGCTGTCTTCCTCTAAAACATCTGGATGCTCTTCCCAGAACAAATCTCCAATAATATCACAGTTATGAGCTGTAACTTTTCTTCTGCTCCGTGTAAATGTAACTTCTCTTTCTCCTTCCCTGGGCAACGATATCGTTTTAGTTGATGTTTCATCCACCTGGTGGGATTTTTATGTATTAAAATTATTTCTAAATAATACATTACAAATTTGTATGATTTCTAATATAGCTCTTTACCTTCTCCCAGATCAGCGTGGTGCCTTTTCTGTATAGTGCCGATTCATTGTTGTAATTCATATTAAACTCTGAAAACAACATTTCATTCTTATCTGCAGCCAAAGTTCCCTGAAACAATATAAAAATATTAACATATTGTCCAGTGGCAAAGGATGAACCTAAAAATAAATACAAAATTCAACATGCATTCACTCTAGCCACTCACAAACGTGTGGCTTGACCAGTTTACAGTCCAGATCGGAACATCATGAAGATGAAAATTAGACTATTGAAATAAATGATGTGACCCAGTTAACAGGTTTCACTGTATTTTTAAAACATGTCCCAGCTTTTCTGTAAATGGAGTTTGTACAATAAAATAAACCAAGTGTGATAAATACTATGTCGTATTTCGAAAGACACATCAGTGTGTGTATTTCTATCAAAAATAAATAAATAAATAAATAAATATATAAAACCGTGCTCAGATTGCCATAGCTGTAAATCATACATTTAGTTTCTCCTCGGCTTGCGTTGTGGAAAGTCCACCCTTTTGCACCAGTGTCCAAAAAGTCGTGTTGTACAAGTTGTTAACATGACCTGCAGGTTGATTTGAAATATTAACATTCATTAAAAGAATCACTATAACAAAGCAGATGTGATGCATCTCAAAGGCTGCTTTGTTTAACTGAGAATTAATGATCATAAATATAGTTATTACATTTTTGATTGCATTATTTATAAGAAAAATGGGTTTTCAAGCATAAAACTATTTTTTTTCCATTTAAGAGAAAATCAAAGGTCACTCACAGTCCGCCTGTCTCCAGCTTAAGTAGTCTTTTAGATTACGGTTGGTTGGATACAGAACAACTCTGCCGTCGAAGCCTGGTGGATAGAGCAATGACTGCTCTCCGAAATATTCCTTCCAATAAAACACATAACTGGAGGAGAACTGTGATGCCACGTGGGTCATGAGTTTACTACATACATGTTAAAGTAAAAAAAGCAATCATATTTTTACCTGCAGAGGTGGACAAATCATAAATGTTTTAGCTAGAACATGCCATTTCTTGACAAGCTTACCTTGCTCTTCTTTTAAACCAGTTGGTTGATCTCTTAAATACAAAGCTGAACTCATCGCTCTGCCCATAAGCTATAGTTATGTCCTCCAGATCCTCCATGACAGCGCGTGCACTGCGGACCATTAGGCCTAAAGCTCGGTCATCATTTGGCTTCACAAAATTGTGCTGCTCAGAAAACCTAAAAGCCAAATAATCATGCGTAAGAATTACTAACCTGGTATAAATTTGGTATTAAAGAGGCAAATGGTAAGCTATTAACTTTCAGAAGTCCAAAATATTACAATAAATCAAACAGAAAACAAATGCATGCAGCCACTAATTATTTCTATATTTTATTTATTCACATGCTTATTATATACAGTTTACATATCTGGAGACACAATCACCGGCTAATACCTGGTGAAGTGAAAAAGTAAGCATGAAAGTGATCTATTTGCCACTACGCTTGCACACAGCAGAATTGGTCCTCTGCGTTTAAGCCATCTGTGCAGTTAAACACACATTTACACAAGTGAGGTGAGCACATGTTCCTGGAGCAGTGAGCAGTCTCCACAGCAATTCAGCCGTATAATTTAGCGGTAGCGGGAATCGAAATATATATATATTTTTGAGAATGAAAATATACATAATTCATTTGATTCATTTTTTATATCTGCTTAACACTAGGTTTAGGGTCTCTGGCGACCCAAGACAGGGCGCCAATCCATCACAGGGTTCACACACTAACAGGCAATTTAAAGACACCAATTAACCCATAATACACGCAGGAGAAAACTGGAGTACCCTACGAAAATCCGTGCAAACATGGGGAGAACATACAAACTCCACAGCGAAATTTCCTAAGTCGCCCCACCCTGGATCTTCTTGCTCTGAGGTCATAGCACTATTCCCTGAGCCATCCATACAAAATACATATAATTGAACAAAGATAAAAACCTAAAACTGGTGTTTCCAAACTTTCTTCCAAATAATGACTAAAATGGACATTATGAATATTTGCTACCTCCAGTCTGTGAACCCCTGAACTAGAGGTTCATTAACACACACCGTGTATGGAAAAGAATGAGCCTACAAATACACGCATAAGACAGATGAATAACATATCGTTGACTTTAAAATAGAAGCGAGGTGTTTAATTCCTAATGTCACTATTATGTGGAAAACTCACTTGTGAAAATTTCGACCATCTAGTCGAACGACGACGTAGCAGTTCCGTAAACACGTGTCGTCAGTCTCAAAGGTGCGCACGTATTCAAATTTACTTTTCGCCATTACACAGCTTGTGCAAAACAGTGCAAGAGATCCACTGCTTCTCTTTGCTAAACTTCCAAACAATAATGGTATTTGACCGAGCATGTGATTTAAAGGATATTAAAATGTGAAAAATACTCTAAAACACGTGGAAACCTTCTGTATCATGTCTTGTACTGTATTGTAGTTAACCTATTGTTTCTATACCATGTCTCCAAATTAATTTAACACGATTAACTCGATCACGATTCCACACTTATAAGACATAATATAATCAGCCGACAAGTTGACTATAGGTTGGAATTTGCCCATTACTCTCAGAAACTCTAATACGATGGTGGTAGTGTCATTTTGTATTGGTCCGTCAGGCAATACGGTCGTACTTGCACAACGTTCTATAACATCAGTTCCGGTCGTTGACGATCTGCAGTGGTCAACAACATTGGTTTAGTACATCTGTTCAATTGCTTGTTAACACAAATATCTATCAGCCGATAACATGTCTGCAACTCAATGGTCAAGACAACTTGCTGAATTGCAAAGCAAGCATCAGAATAGGGAAAAGAACGGGCTGGTCTGAGTATTTTAGAAACTGCTGACCTACTGGAATTTCCATGCATAACTAGTCTTTACAGAGAATGGTGCGAAAAAGACAACATATCCAGTTCTGAAAGCAAAAGACGGGTCCAAATAGATAGGTTTGGGGGGTGGCTTAGAGAGCTTTTATTTTACCTGAGAGGGATTGGTGAAGAGGAGCAGCGAGGTTCACAGGAAAAGCTACATATGCAGGAAGTTGGGTGTTCTAGAGTTAAGGAATCTGTGTAATACTGAGTGTTTACACTAAGACAAGTTTGACTTCTGTATTACAGCTAGATTAATGACGTCAGAGCTCCTGGAATGAATCCTATACTACTGTACTAACTAGGGTGGTAACACAAGGTTAGGTTGCATACTGTGTAGTACGCGGATCGGTACGTAGCCGTGGTCGGAGGCACGTAGCCCTTGCTGTAGGAGATCGGACGGGTTTCAGTACAGTGTTGACGAGTGAACATGTTTATCCAAGTATTAAGAAGTGCATTTCGAAGAGCTGCTCTTCAAGCGGACAGCAGCATTCTTTGCAAAAATAGACACAAGGTTAGTAGCTAATGCGTATACGTAAGTAGTAGTTAGGTTTTACTTCAGGAAACTTATGCAACGGTGTGTGCGTCACTGCACCTGGCTTTAGATTAATAACACACGTTTATAATAACATGGCGAAGTTTTTTATTACCCCCTGCGTTCCAGTGAGCATGAGTGCAACTAGTTGTTCCTGGTACGTTTTCTGTATGTTTTTGGGCGAGCAACGAACTTGACGTCCATGTTAATCCAGCACTAATACACGACCACTTTACAGTTTACTAAGCTTTAGAGTTATTGTTCTGAGAGCGTTTCTTCTTTAACGTAGATACATTGCAAGAATAGTTTTACATAACACAGAGCGTGGTCGTTTTGAAATAGAGGAACTGCGGAGACACTGAGACCCAGCGAGGTTTATAATTAACATGACAAAAACAGGGTGCAGATGGTGCTTTACTGACCTTGAACCCTAGTCAAATAACTGCGTGGACTTTGTGCCCGACTAACATAAACACTTTTCTCTATAATTGTTCCAAGCTGATGATTTTATTTATTTGCGAGTACCCACATTTCCGGTTTAACGCGGATCTGGAGTGTATGTCTGGAATTCTGGGATTGAGACAGGAATTACCGTGGGAGGAATTCTGCACAGTTAACATCACCTGGCCATCGGGTCATTCAATCACACGTCAACAAACAAACATCCTAGGAGAACAAGTGAAGATGATTCAGGATTGGCAGGAGGAATATTGACAATCTCAGATATGGACTTATTGAATGGAATGGACTTATTGAACACAAGAAGATCTACAGGTGCTATCACAGCATGGACTGGCTTATCAGGTGTAGATTGCTACAAGCAACGCAAGGCCTAGGAGGGCAATGGAAAGAGATAACTCATCTGTGCAGTCAACCAAAGCAAAGCATTTATAACACATGTTATGTCTCCTGGATGTAATTCCAGCCTGTCAAAATACACATGCATTCTAATGTAGGGGCAGCTTAGGAGTAGCTATTCAAAGCATGGTTTGGAAGAGGAGTGAAAACTGGAGGACACAAAGGAAACACAAGGGCAAAGCATACGGGCAGAGCGAATGAAATGCATTTGTCAGAAGTTAAATGTGTGTATCACTGTAACTGTTGGTAATTTAATGTGGTTTCCTTTTTCTTAGCATAACAGGGCCTTTATTTCAAGTGGGCCACAGCAACAGCATGGTACATTTTATGAATTTCGCACTTACAACATCCATCCACACCTAAATGCAGCCTTTCTCAAGCTGACCAATGAGAAGATCCACCTGCGTACTGCACATTCTGAGCTTGTCGGCTATTGGAGTGTGGAGTATGGAGGCCTTAATCAGGTCTTCCACATTTGGAAATATGGTGAGAGCAACTGCAGCATGATGTATATTAGGTTAAATGTTTTAATATTTTGAACCCATAGCAAATTCATCCAGAGTGTTAAAATACTTTTTAAATATTTAGCGGACCAAGGACCAAAGGTGATCCAAATAGATGGATGAGTGAGTGGTGTAAGGTGTTGAGTTTATCAGCGTATTAACAAAAGTGAAACAAAGTTAATACACTCAGTGGCCACTTTATTAGGTATACCTTGCTAGTAAAACAGTTGGACCGTTTTTGCCTTCAGAACTGCTATAATTCATTGTGGCATACTTTCAACCTAGATGGTATTCAGCAATACCTAATTTTAACAAGTGATTATTGTTGAGTTTATATCTCATCTCCAATTAGTTAGCCCATTCTCCTCTGATCTCACATTAACAAGGCCTTTTCGTCCACACAACTGCCGCTCACTGGATATTTTCTCTTTTTCGGCCCATACTCTGTAAACCTTAGAGATGCTTGTGTGTGAAAATCCCAGTAGATCAGCAGTTTCTGAAATATTCAGACTAGCCCATCTGACTCCAGCAATCATGCCACGTACAGTCACCTTATATTATCTTTCTTCCCCACTCCGATGTTCTGTTTGCACTTCAGCAATTTGTCCTAACTACCTCTACATGCCTAAATGATAATTATATAATCAGATGTTTGTGTTAAGCAAATGAACAGGTGTACCTAATAAAGTGGCTGGTGAGTGTAATTTCTATATCATTTTGTTTCTAACAACTTTTATTAAAATTGGTCTAAATTTGAAATTTTACAAAAATTAAGTGTATATCTTTTTAGACATAGTGTTTGAACCTGCAAGTAGATTGCATCTTCAAACTTCAAAGCTATCATGGTGGATAATAAAATATTACTAGTTGACTTAAATAATAGAATTTTATAGGCAATGCAGAATTTAATTAGAAGCCAAGGTTTGAAAAACGATTGAATTAGTGTTCCTGCATCCTGGAGTGTCGGTATATATCTTATCTTAGCACTGTTTCTAAGATGAAATAATACTGCCCTAGTGATATATTCTACATAATATGTATTAAAAGTCTGGAGTCAATGAACACGAGAAGTGACTGAAATACTATTCAGAGTTACTACAAGATCAACTCTTTCTATGTTTCTAAAACAACCCACTGTAGCTCAGGGTTTTGTTAAAGTGTGAGTGTTTTAATGAATGGATTTGTCTCTGCTGATGGAACGCATCAACTTGATGCTACTACCACCATGCTTCACTGTGTGGATTATGAAAGTCAAATTGTTTAATGCTCTCATGTCTCTTAGACAGCTATGCTCAGCGAGCAGCAGTGCGGGCAGCACTGGCACAGGATCCCAACTGGATAGAAGAGTACATCTCGAAAGCCATGCCCATGCTGAGCTCCCAGGATAATGAAGTTACTTATTTGGTGCCTTGGAGTAATATTCAGAAACCACCTAAAGAAGGAGGTATAGCTATTATTTTACCGGTTACATTTTTTTCTCTTGTTGACGGTGCATTATATTATTGCATGCCTTTTAATTGTATTGGTAATCACACACATTGTATCACTAAAGTGGCTTTGTTTCGAATGTAAAGAATCCGAAGTACTTTAATAAAAGTTAGCTGAATATATTTGCTTTTAAACTAAAACTCCAAACAAAACAGTTTTTCCTCTTAAAAGAAATGGATTGTTCTAAGAAAAGGAGAGTAAAAGTAATTGTTCTGCTTGTTTGATAATCTACAAAATGTTTCAATGGTCCACAAAAAGAGATGTCTGACATCATGAATATTTGTAGCTAATCTGTGCATGTATATGTGAGACAGGCGACAGACTTGTAATGACTGTGAATGTTTGTGAATAATGGTAAAACCTGTACACCGCCTGAAGGAATGTTTGTCCAGTGCTGTTTTACAATAGTGAAGTCGGCAATGCTTAAGCTTGTGAATTATAGCTAATAAGCTAATTGTTTTCACTCCGTGTTCTTTTAATAAAATAAAGCAGAAACAGTTATTTAGCAATAGATCAAGCCGTATTTAGTCAGTGCTGGAAAAACCAGTAGCATTAGTATAGCATCAGCATAGGCGGATGGCAGTCTTAGAAAAAGATCTGGCGTAAAACGTATCCAAATTAAAGCGGAAGAATGAGCTGTTGTTGCGACCCTTAATCGGGAACTACTGAATGTAACTTTTTGTTGATCTTGTTCTCGGATACACATTATGGGCTTTTTTGTGGACATTTAACTGTTATTACCCATATACGTATGCTTGTTGAACTTGCCACTCCAGATTTAGTTTGTCTGTGGTTTTATAACCTTCAACCTTGTAGAAGGTTTTTTTGCTAGACTTTAGGGAATGACTATGGGAATGTTGCTCATTAAGCTTAAATAAAGCTTAATGGTTAGGGTAAAGGGCTGGGGACCAAGAGATCCTCGGTTTGAACCCCACTCTAGGCAAGTCATGGCTGAAGTGCCGTTGAGTAAGGTACCCAATCCCCAACTGCTCCCTGTGCGCCCCAGTAGAGTGCAGCACACTGCTACAGGTGTTCAGCCCTGGATGGGTTAAATGCAGAGAAAGAATTTCCCTACGAGGATGAATAAGTGTCTATTATTATTATTATTATGATTATTTTAAAAATTAAGTGTAATTAAAATTTTTGGGGCAGTTGAAGGCTTGCGGTTAAGCAACCGGCCTTGTGACCGGAAAGTCCCCTGTTCGATTCCCGGTACCATTTAGTCAGGCTATGGCTGAACCTAACCCCTGGTTGTCCCCTGGACTCTGTGGAAGCAGCTCATCGCTCTGGGTACACGTCTTCACTTTACAAATGTGTGTATATGTGTGTTTCACTGCACTGCAAGCATAGTGGCAAATATAAAACTTTTACTTGTATGATTTTGTTTTTTTCTTAAGGTGTCTATGAGCTGGTGTCCTTCCAGATGAAACCAGGTGGTCCAGCAGTGTGGGGTAATAGTTTTCAGGGGGCAGTGTCCACTCATACTGGTCCAGGATATGCCTTTCCTGTGGGAGTTTTTCATACGGAGTTTGGACTGCTCAATAGAGGTGTGTGTGAGATGCTGCAATGTTCAAATATTAAGCCCATGAAGGCTTTGTTTGGTTCATGAAGTCTTATTCTTACTGACAAATTTTGGTGGCAATTTGAATACATCGTCCTATTAAAGTAATTCGTTAAATTGGGGAAAAAAAATGAAAATGCAAAGAAATGTATAAATAACATACCTGTTCTTTTTACTGACTCCAGCCTACTGATAATTCTACTATAATGAATTGCATTTTAAGGAATTTTTGTGGAGCTAAATTGCAGGCTGAAAGTGAGCATTATCCTAAAATTAGGAAACTATCCATTTCCAATCCATAAAATATTAAGAATCACATTTTCCAGTGTATCATCTGAATGGTTTGTGTAAATAATAATACATTTGTTTCTGATTCCAATCTGACCCGATTTGTTAAAAGTGATATAAAAATAATGTGGCTTGCAAAAGTATTCACACCTCTTGAACCTTTCTATATTTTGTCACATTACAACCACAAATATAAATATATTTCATTAAAATGTAATGTGTAAGAGCAACACAAAGTGGTATACAATTGTGAAGTGGAAAGAAAATGTTTACGATTCAAAAAGTTTTTTTTATGAATAAAAAACTGAAAAGTGCAGTTGAAAAGTATTCAGCCCCTTTTCTCTGAATGCAACCCATTGCCTTCAGGAGTTTCCTGATGACTGCCAATAACTAAAAATAGTCCATTTGTGTGTAATCTAATCTCAGTACAAATACAGCTGCAATTCACATTCCATCGACCCCGAATGGCTACCTCTGTGGGTGGTGAATCCACAGGAGGTTGGGCACAAATTTGATTTTGCTTTATCTATGGGGTGTAGTGAACTGCTCCTTGTCTGGCCCAACAACTAGGACCTGTCTGCTATGGCAAACTACCAGCCTCTTGCAACGTAGCTCATAGGATCCTTTGGGCACACAAACCCCTCCACCATGGTAATTTGACAGTTCATGGATGAGTGTTAACAAGGAATTGAACCCAATAATGTGGCTGTTGAGTGTAAATCATTTCACATTGCCAATACTGCCCGCTATTCATTATTATTTTTTTTTATTCTAAAAATAGAATCCTACCTACTGACCCTATACCTGTGACATTGTATAGGAATAAAAAAAGGATTTTTTAACAAACAACTTAAAATGCAGAGAAAGATGTTCACACAAAGTGCATTGTTGCACACATAAGTCACATAAATTAATATATAAATATGTATGTTCGTGTTTACTGCAGTGCATGTTCTATGGTGGTATGAAAGTGCAGACCATCGGGCTGCAACAAGACACACAGCCCACGATGACGCTAGGGTCGTGTCCGCAGGTAACACCTTTAAATTTCTTAAATCTACATAGCATGTCATTAATTTGAGTCCTTAATGTCATTAAGTGATGTGATTACTTCCATGCTACTACTCATTTTTATTTAAAGCTTTCACAGGAAAGCCTGAAGTAAAAATCTCAGAATGAATCGATTTAGCCAGGCTGATGAGTACTTGCAGGAACCAGTACACTTCCTGTTAAATATTAAGCTACGGTATATCTAAAGTATATACATATTCCATTTTTCTGTTTCTCCACAGTGCGACAGAGTGTGGCGTACCTGGAGTCTCAGAAAAACAAGCTGTTGTTTCCCTGCTCCTATTCACCTCTTAAGTAAACATTTAAAACGTACCTTACTACTATTTGTTGGTAGTAGTGATTAAATTTCCCATGTATTGATTGAATAAGGGTTGGATGTAAAGCTGCAGCGTTCATAGCTTATTATTAACAGTGTGTGCTGGACTTCTACTCTTAACCAGTTTGCTTATGCTTCAAGTTTATTTATAAGGCATGAATGAGATGACAATAATGCCTTGTTTAGTGATTTCAGAGTTTAAGCTTCATCTGCTGGTTCAACATTTCCTATAACGTGTTCAGCAGTAATCGTGTTTGGTCTGAGAAAATGCTTTAACTATGAAGTTACATCATTACTGTTGTATAGTTCTGACAACTGAACTTATTCTGAACTGAAATATATTTCTGTCTTGCGTCAATCATATCCGAAATTTGGTGTTACCTTTTTAAACCAGAGTTTCTTAAACTCGTTTCATTTTTTATTACACAAAAGGACGTTGCTGAGATGAGTTTAAAGAGTAAATAGAAAGCTTCTGGCTTTATTGAAATATATATATATATATATATACACACACACACACACATGTATATACACATACATACTGAGCTTATACAATAAAACTGAAACACCTGTTTTTTTTTTGGGGCCCAGTACAGCGTCAATTCGTCTTGGGAATGACACCCCAAAGTGGCTCTTGATACATCACAAAGACTTGCTGTCTTGGTCACAGATGCGCCAGCAAGAAGTGCACCAA
>JAOUQV010000009.1:3358903-3370825 GCA_028565295.1 Aspidoras spilotus | reverse complement strand
TCTTAATGCTCTTACCTCTTGCATTTGCCTTCTTTCCTGGTATTGTGGGTGCCTGCTTTTGCGCTCCTTCTCCAAACCAGTAAGACTTGGTGAATGGGAAGTACCATGGTCTGGGAATACCGTACTGACCAGGAAACACAGCCTCAATGTACCAGGTCATGACACCATAGAGGAAGGCGTCAAAATACATCAAGATAATTGCAGTAGTGAGACTATAGTCATCTCCTTCCATTGGGCTAGAGATGAGGTTGCTCCACTGAATTCCCACTCCCTGCTCCTCAAACAGGGCAAAGTACTCACAGCCAAACCCAAAGGCCACTGGAGAGAGTAGACTCTACAGAGAAAAAATCAGACTTAGCTCCAGGTATCACAAGAAATTATTCTTTTTGGAGGATTTATTTTTCTGGCAATCAATTTCATTAAGACTAGGATAACACAGGAGCGGGATGTGCTACTAATTTCTACATTGGAAACATTTTAAGGTAATGACCCAAGTGCAAAACTGAAATACAAATTGTCAATCAAATAAATCATGCTAAATAAATATGAGCTGGGAAAATGCCTGCGACAGGCAAATGTATGTATCTCTATTCTTAAATTACAGCAGGCAGAGTCTGTCAAATTAAACATGCCATAGCAGGAGTGACATGCCAAGCAGTTCGAACCATTGAGGTTTCTTTGAGAAAGATCAAATAAACCCACAAGCTCACTCCTAGAAAGGACACGTGTGGTGGTGGTGGTGGTGGTTGTAAACTCACAGCAATAACTTTAGCAGGAAGACCCACATAATCTTCCCAGGCCACACACAACACATAGGGCAGATAGAGCATAAAGTAGATGATTCCTCCGCACGCTGCTGCCAGGTTTGCCCGACTAAAGGCTGTGCTGATGAGAAAACACTGCATGATCGTGACCACAGCAAAGGAGCCCAAGAAGAGAAAGACCACACCAGGGTCGCTGTAGGGAAGCAGGTTCCCTATCTGTTAAAAGAGATGAAATAAATTATAAATAAAACACATTTTTTATAGATTATTTATTATTAGAATTCTTGATGTTATTGATCATATTGATCTACAAAACAACAGTATAGTGTACATGTTTCAATTATGAGCATTATATAATCACTGGATAGTCACAATTCAAGATTGAATGAATACTGAATAGTGTCAAACATTGTCGTCATCTTATTGGGATGTTTGGCTGCACAAATGTGCTCAGTGTGATAGAGATAGGTGGACTGAGCATCCCAATCTCTTTTAGCTATTGAATATCTTGTCAGCTGACAAAACTGAACCTCTGTTACTGACACTTCCAGCTTATTTCGGTAGCATGCACTCTATCAAATATGCTTGAATAATTCACCACTTATCATTTTCTATAACATTTCTACAAGCAACATTTCTTATTCTTTTCTTATAACCATATGAAATGTGATTTACTTTTACATTAAATATGCCATTGTGTTAAATGCTCATTATGACAATACCTTGAGCACAAACACTAGGAGTCCAGCACTCATGAGCAGTGGGATAAGACTGCTGATGAACCAGCTTAACCACAGGATACCGTTGTCCAGACCCATAATCCTCATAGTCTCCTTAAGGCGAGCCTCCTTCTCGTAGACAACACTCTTTATTATTATAGCCACGGAATACATCCAGGCTAGTGTCATGAAGAGAGGCATGGAGCGACCCATCACACGTAAGAATCTACAGAGATTTTAGGAAAAGGTTAAAATAATACTTTTATCATTTATTTTCTGATTCTGAGAATCACTATAATGATTTTTATTCTAGAGAATCATACATGTCGTCGACATAGCACGGGTAAGGCATCTGCTGGATGTATACTCCTGTCTTCTCTTTCATTCCTGTTACTGCTCTGATGATGCTCTGCTCTATTACATCTTGGAGGTAAGAGAAACCACCCCAAATATACCGCATGTCCTCGAATGGGTCAGCTCTGGGGCCAGGGTCCCAGTACCTAAATCAGTGGAACAAAAATTCTTTGTCAGAGGCAGAATTTAAGACAAATTTTCTGCCATAAATTGTTGTTGAATCTTCAATGGTTAATATACATACGCATCCTTTATCTTGTTGGTACGCTCCACATTGTCGATATCCATGCGGATTTTGTAGCTGACATGGGGAGGAAGCTCTGAGCTATTTAAATCAATATCAGGGAACACAATCCCTGCCCAGAACTTCCTGTTGTCCAGCAGACCCAGAGACTCGTTCACTAACTTCTCCTCAGTGCTCACTGGCTCTAATTTATCCAGATTCACACACTGTAAAGACAGACCATGATTAAAGAATATATTGACAGGTTTATTTTACTGGCAGGTTTTGTTTTTAATGAAATAATATGGCTTTTTTTATGTTCAGTGATAAAAAAAAATACCAGACTGTTCATTACAAAAATAAGATTGTTACTAACTAATTACTAACGTCTTCGTAATTAAATACAGACGTATGATTGAATAATGGTATATATATTTCGTAAGGTGGGAAATCTTCCTGTTTTAGTCTGCACATATAATTTCCATTTACTCTTTAACTTTCACTTCCTTACTTAACTGTGTCATAACTTCATGTGGTCTGCAGTTTAAGCTAACACAGATATGATTATGTTATTGAAAGAGGAAGATGGGAAATGGTTATTTGCAAAAATAATCTTCATTCTTTAAAAAAATATCAAAGTGTGGTGATTTATTTTTTTATATAGCACAGTATGTATATAACAATTGTGATTGTCTGTTAAACAAAAGAGGGGAATTTAAATTCATGTATATCTAACATAACATACCTCCATGAAGCGGGATATGGTCATAATAGCTTGGTCGGTTTCATTAAAGACATTTCTCCATGTGAAGGCTGTCCCAGGTGGACGTGTGTCCTCTGAATGCTTAGTCAAGAAACTGCTAAGATCCTGCACGTTCCATTGAGTACCACTCAGCTGGGTACTAAAGAAATAGGCTGTGACATTGTTCTGTAATAACATCTGTAAATAAAAGAAAGCAAACAGTTACTTGTTACACCTCAGCAAACAACTACAATGCACCTTGTTATTGTCAAATTGTTTCTAGAGATGAGCTGGTGATGTTTCAGCAGCATTAGTGGATAGGAATAAACAAATTTCCAAGCATACCCGAACTAGGTCCACCTCTTCACTGTTCTCCATGAAGTCCCACACTTTGGGCCTGGTCTCCTCCCACATCCCACCCAGATCTCGGAGAATTCCTAATTCTTGAAAAGTCCTGTTGACCTAAATCAAAGAGAATATTATCCAGAGAGAACGCTTTACCTTCTTCAATTATTATTACAGGATATGAAATGTATTCTAACACATAAATCAATAGCTTTCTTTTTCTAAGCTGCACTTGTGGAAAAAATGTGTTTACCTCCTGGATGATCTTTTGTGTGGCAAGGGTATGAGGTGTGTACAGGATCTTCCCCATTAGCAGAGGTTTCAACGCTCTCCAGATCATGCGAGAGATCGGACTAGTCTCAATGTTCTTCATTAGATTGTTACAGTACGGAGCTGCAAGAGCATCATAAACAGGGATTTCCAATATGAAGACTAGACTATATCTTAATTCCCATCACAGGCTCTATATTAACAAAACTTTCACTGGGATTTGCATGTTTGGTGTTCCATATAAGGAATTGTAATTAATGTAATTAATCAAAAGGTGTAACAATAAAAAACGTTGGAGCTTTAATCAGATATGTATGATACAGTATATAGCTGTGATAACAAATTTGTTTATAGATGTACTATAACAGTAAAAGAAACTACACCTGCATGTATTCCCATTCTGTTTAGTGTGTGCTTACTGGTTGTGTTGTCATAGACTGAAACAGGTTCCTCATCGCTGCTGTTGTAGTTGCCAAACATTGCTTTGAAGTTGCTGTCCTCGTACCAGTTAAGAGACTTAATTTTCAGGCCACCGCCTTCAGGATGTCCACACACTATTCTTGACACAGCCTGGTACATCTGACTGGGTGAACCAGTGGCATTCTGGGTCAGGAAGAGGATCTCATTGCGCAGGTCACTCCAGCTCCGCATGCTGGCCAACTGAGAAAAGATTATAGAATGTTAAAACATAGTTAGCTAAAGTCAATGTGAAGGTAGCTATTGCCAATGTGTATACGAATTAAAGCAAGACATTGATGTATGTATTACATTTTTCCATGTTTTTAATTATACTGTTGTTATAGTTGCACTACTGTTATACAATATAGTCTTATATTTCCTATTGAAATGATTCTTGTTCTTGATGGATTTTAAAACATCCATCATGTTTGTGAGAACACCACCTGTATAGGAACAGATATTGGTTTTAAGGTTGTCGAGGTGTCAGCGTTATTGTGTGAAAAAATCAAGTGCCGTACCTCAATTTTCAAGCTGCAAACACAAACATATCGAATGATGAAGCTGAGAGTATCGTCTCATCAAACTAGAGAGCGATCTCACTCTTTAATCATGTTTTATCACTCTTCCCCATGTGTATTTAATGACTTTCTATTTGAAAGAGATTTTCGTCCACAATTCATTTTCTATGGGAGAAAACTGTGTGGGTGACAAGTGAAACTCAGCTCAGGGTTCGTCCTTTATAAACTCTTAAAATATAAAATTCTTTGAAAACAATGTTTCCGAGTGGCTCTTTGTTCTTCACCTGCTTAATTAAATGTCAGGAAAATCTTGCCAGAGGTTCTTTTTATATGTGTTCTTAAAATGTACGTCCACAACCATGGAAAGGCTCCAAAGAACCCAGCAAAGACGTTTTCCCCAGAACTACTTTACACAAGGATCACTGCATTCAGTAATTAGCACAGCACCTGCTCTCAATTGAGTGGGCCTTAGTTTTGCTATTTCCTGTTTTGAGGTTTTAGACTGATTTCTGGTGAGTTCCAGTATGATTTGACCCTTATTTTTGATGAACTTCTGTGCGTTTTCATTACCAATGTTCTGCTTTTGCTTTCTCCCATCACTCTGTGCTGTTTTCAGTTATCCTTTTTTTTGTGTGTGCAAAATTATAATGAACCACATTTTTTTCCAGACCTTTGTGCAATAATTATCGTAGGCATTATTATTAGTAGTAGCTTTTATTGTTGTAATTGTTATTATTATTAGAGGTAGTAGTAGTAATGTTAGTAGTAGTCGTATGAAAAAAGATCCGGAACACTACTCTCTGTTTTAAATCTATGTTTGAATTGAAACAGTGTGGTTGATTTGTTTGTGTGTTATAATAGTCCACTCGCTTGCATTTCAACATGGGGGAATCTGCTGCAACTCCTTTGTACTAATAGCGAGTGAGTCCATAATTTTTAAGGATTGTTTCCCTACCCATCCTGTGCTCGCGCCCCAATGCCCCCCTGCCCCCAGTTAAGAATCAATGTGTTAAGCAATAAAACAAACATTTTGTTTATTTTGTTCGAGGGTGAAATTCAAACAAGGTTTTAAACAGACAGCCAGGGGTTTGAGAAATGTTCCAGCTTTTTTATCACTCTTGCTATTGACACAATACATATGAGTGTAAAAGTCCCATTCTTTTTTCCCATATAACGTAAATATCTTCCCAACATCTGAGTCATGCCCACCCCCCACATACACCTGCAGTGGTGCAATCACACTCAAACTTTCTACAGATAATCCAACTGTTCACTTATGTTTGTGGGAGTTGTTTATATATATATATATTTCTCCTAAAACATATCTATTTAAAATGGAGCATTTTATCTCTTCTGTAACTACGAGATTCATATACAAAATCATATTAAAACCCTAAGGTCTGTCATACTGAACACCTGCCAAATAAATACACACCTTTGAAAAGCTTGTTCTGACATCTTATATCACAAATCCTCACAGGATACACTTCAGGAAAAAATCTACAAACGTCAGCCACAGATCCTACACTTTGACCCAGCTATAAATTGTTCTTCAATCCTTGTTTCCATGTTTTCCTTTCAAACTCCTGAGTCAACCAGAAAAGGTCAAGACAAACAGGGTTGAAAAGTAACTATCAGTCATTCCCTTGAAACAGCCAGAGCAAAGAGAGGTGGTGCAGATGCAGTTCATGTGAAGTGTTAGCTTTGACTCAGAGAATCACATTAGCCAGCTAACCGATCACATGATTACAATTTTGTACCAAAAAAAATAGCACCAAAAGACCAGGACATGAAAGAATGAGGAGAAACAGGAAACAGTTGTTCCAAAAGACGTGCAAAATGATGTGAGAAGAAAAGACTTACAGAGCACTGAGAAACTTTGTTTAGCCTTACAGGTCACAAATTCCCAATGAAAAGTACACTTTGTGAATGCTAACCAGTTGCATCCATGGAATCCTCAGCTATTTTCTCTTTCCCTGACTCTTTGTCTTAGTGCTTGTTCAGTTGTGCCTGGTTGTATATCTGTTTAGCGGACAGTTGAAACAACTCTTTCTCCAAATGTCCCTAAAGGTACACAGCATGAATTACTACCAGACACAATATCACTTTCACTGCTGCCCCAGCATCACACATCACTGGCATTTTCACAAAGAGACTTAGAGTTTACTTGGAAATTGCCATCACACCTAAAATATATTACAAATAAAAAGATAGACTGGAATACGTAAACCATGTACAGTAGATAAACTTTCAAACCAAAAAAAGGTCACCACTTGGATTTAACTAAGCAAATAGGTAATAGTCTCCAGTTGGAGAATTGCTGCATGTTTCAGCTTGCACCAAGTTATTTAACCATAACTGACATGGGCATATTCCAGGATGACAATTCCAGGATTCATCAGGGCTCAAACTACGTTATACAGGGAGCATGAGACATCATTTTTTACACATGGTCCAGATCTGAACCCCATTGAGATGTCTTTTGGATGTCTTGGAGAATACTGTTCCAAATCGTCCATCATCAATACAAGACCTTGGATGGGAAATGAATGCAACTCTAGAGCAAAATAAAATGTAGTGACATTGCAGAAGCTTGTGGAGACCAGAAAACAGCAAATGCATGCTGTGATAAAAGGTAAAGGCAGTCCAACAAAACATTAGACTGTATGGTCATTTTTCTGTCCAGGCAGTATATACCATCTGTCCATAATACTAGCTGTCTCTGAGACTTCAAAGGAATTTAAAAATAGAGGAAAGGAGAGCATTGTGCAAACATGCCCATAAGCAAAAGCAGGAAAAGCCACTATTAAAGTGCTATTCCATACATCGCTGTTTCTGTATGTGTGCGATCAAAACAACTTATTGTTTTCAGTCTGGTTAAAGGAACTGCCCATATTTTTCAGGCCAAGTCAAAGTTATACGCACACAAAGATCATTTGCACAAAGTACTGTTGATCAAATATATGAAAATGTGCTTAGTCTAAGACACACACTTGAGAAGCTGACTGAACATCCTGACTTGGCATGACTTTGTGTCTGCAAGCTTTCTGCTGTTACAGAACTGAGAATTTGAAACGGTTTATAATTAAATCAAACAGAGTTATTACCTCCACAACTGCAGAACCTAGGCTTTCCAAGAGCTTGTCTGTGGCTTTGGCAACATGTCGGGTGTCGTTTCTCTCAGGTCTTACTTCTGACTGCAAAAAAAAAAAACATTCACAGTTAAGCAACTTATTCAAATCTTACAAAAATAACCATTTTTTTGCTTAGAATGGAAAATATACAATGTTTAAATATAATTTTTTTAAATATGTAATGTTTTAAATATAATACTGAGGCAGTGCAGTGATTAATACATTGAGCTACTGACCAGGTCCTAAATGTAAGTTGCTGTTCATAAGAGCGTCTGCCAAATGGCATAAATGTAAATATACTGTATGTATCATGGTATGATCAGGCACATCTATGCTTTCTAAAAAGCAGGAACACCAACTAGGTATATCTAAAATGTTATTTAAATATATACTATATTTTAATTACAGTAAAAACCATCAGCCAATGTGAAAACACTACTCTGCAGTTTATTCTGTGCCATAGCACCAATATTTAACTCAAGGTGCTATTAACCAATAAAATCTGGGTTTTAGAACATCTTCTGTAGCTTATTTCATTATAAGTGTCTGAGTGCACCGTCTGATGAGGCTCTGAAGCGTTCAGAAACGTGAGTCTATTAGCGAATATTAGCAGTCTAATCCTAGCAATGCTATGCATTTCGTTGTTCATAAAACAAATGTCAATGTGTACATGCTAGGCTTGCTAAACGCAAATCTGAATGGCGACTGCAGTGAGATGGATATTGTGTCATACCTGAGTTTAAAACCTTTTTAATGCTAGACTTCAATAAGAAACTTACAGTAATGAAATAGCTACAAATCTGTATTTTTCTTTGTGATAAATAATGCATTCTATATCTGGCTAATGGATAGCCCAGGGGTGGAGGCTCAGAACTGAAACTTACTGTATGCACTGCACTTCACTGATATGTATTAAGATTTTAAAGTAAGATACCACAGCAAGAAGGACCCAGGTTTGATTCCCAGGGTCAAGCGACCTGGGTATTTCTGTGTGAAATTTTACGTTTGCGTGGTATTCCTCCGGGTTCCTCCGGTTTGCCCCACAGTCCAACGAGATGCATGTTAGGTGAATTGGTGAGTTTGCTTTTAAAATGTAACCAGCTTTCCTAGCTCATTTCATTAATGTGTTAAGATTGCTTCGAGTTTTCCTGGCAGATTATTATCTAAATGATGAGGCTGTAAAATCAAAACGTAGATAAACATCTTAATGACCACAAATTAAACCGTAAAATCTGTATAACCTTACGACCATAGAAATGTCTCTGAAAGTCACTCGTTTATTTCTCTTTTATTTCTTTTTAATCTAGTGAGAAAATGACTGCTGAGAAAATAAAATCAAAGCAATGAGTTTTGCTGATGGCAGAAAAAAGTCTGGATGAAAATATTTCCCCTGGCTTTTTATTACACCTACAAAAAACCTAAAGCTGTCATGCCACATTATAATCTCCAAACTGCATCTCCAGGCTACATGTTACAGTAGGTGTGTAAAGAATGCAAGCCAAAACATGTCTAGTTCTCTGTTAGCTAAGGCAAATGTAAGGCCCCCCTTTCCAACCCTCTCTTTCTTTGTACTTCTCTTTGTTCTCCTCCTTCTCCTATTCATTGGTCTGTACAAATTGTACGACATAAGTTATGTCAGCTAGAGTGGTGTCTCCAGAGTCTGAGTCAAGGAGGGACAATTACGGTCAGTGAGTTACTGTCCCCGTCACAGGTGAACGCTCTAGTGCAAAACTATACCTGCATTAATTGATTCATATCGTATCTAAATCAATCGTAATAAAAATAACACCATTTTCACTAAATAGATAAAAGAAAGTAAGACTAGAAAATAAGGTTCGAATTTGTTGTTGTTATCTTATAAAAGGCTAATGGCTTTGATATTTAAGGTAACTCAAAATGTGTTTCTGTCTGACTCGTTAATTTAAGAGAAGAGTATAGTCCATTTCAAGGCATGTTCTAAAGAAGATCAAATTGCAGTGTGTGTGTGTGTGGTGTGTGTGAGAAGTGTATTCAGGATTCCAGGGATCTTGAATGAACAATTAGACTATTTTTCTTCCACAAGATATAATCTTTTAATCCTATGCAATATCTGTAAAATGTGTAATACGTACAAATATTAATTGTGACTAAAAGCCATTCATTTTCTATACCCGCTTAATCCTAGTTCTAGGGTCACGGGGAAGCTGGTGCTCCCGGCAATTATGGCAGGAACAATCCTAAACAGGGCGCCAATCCAGAGGGCTTACACACAATCTTACTCACACACTAGTGGGCAATTTAGAGACACCAATTGACCTATCATGCATGTATTTGGAATGCAGGAGGAAACCGGAGTACCCAAAGAAACCCAGTGCAAACACGGGGAGAACATGCAAGCACCACACAAAAAATTTCACCCCACCTGAGGCTCAAACCCGGATCTTCTTGCTGTGAGGCTACAGCACTTATCACTGCGCCACCGTGCCACCCCGAAAAAGAAGTAATTTACAGTTGCTATTTTGAGATAAATAATCACCCAACTATAATGGCTACATCTGCGCTGTTTATGTGTTGCTAAAATAATTCTATACAATCACTACTAAGATTGAAATGATTCATCCTTTCAAAGGGTTCGAAAAATATATTTTGTATATTTATTATATTTAGTAACCAACGTACTTCTTATGTGTTTACTAATATGTCTTTTCTTAGTTAAACTTGTTTTCAACCAAATTGTCTTACTCTTAGAGGTCGGAAGAAGTCTAGGTTGGCCAGGAAGTGTTTCTCAGCTTGGTTCAGCCAGTGCTGAGATGAACTGCAGATAATGTTGTGGGTGAGATTTGACAGGTTTCTATTTGGAAATGTCACAAATTGCTCCAGATGTGCAGGCGTGTTACACATGGTCCTCAGGTGTACCCCATAGCCCTGTGTTAGCACCTGAAAGTAAGAATGAGAGAAAGAATAACCAAAAGCGCATGCACTAGGTTACTGCAACAAATTGTAGTCTATGCAAAAGTAAGCTGCAGCGCTTGTATCAGCTTATGGGGGCATGTTATAGTTGTTTATTTCATTGATCTCCAATCTTTAACAGCAAATATTTACAGGCAAGAATATGAATGACGTATGATGTATTTGAACATAAATAAATTACTTCAGGTTATAATTATGTTACCATGGTCCGTTAAAGACATACTGTACCTTTGTATTTATTATGCACAATAAATTGCATTATTATTTATAAAATTCTGTTCACCTTTTCCAGATTCACTTCTGCCATCAGAATATCCTGTACAACGTTGTCTGAGAGAGAGGCATTTTGCTTGAGGAATGTAGACAGGGTCTCATTTTCATTTAGGAAGTCTTTAAGCTTGAAACCTAAGAAGAACAAAATTAATGTTTTCTCTTGTGAATTTCCTGAAATTTAACCATATATATATATTTTAAACAAAATTTGCCCAAGTACGTTTTTTGAGATTCATTCAATAAGTAAAATTTTAAGATTAACCACATCCCTTTCCCAATAATTTCCCCCCTTTTCAACAGCATTCCATCAGTGTCGCTAAGCCTTTGTTATTATACATGTAGACGCATGCTGAATGCTTAGGTACTCAGTAAAGTATAGGATCATTGTGTGGTCCTGTTTCCTTATTTCTGGATTAGGTATTGGTTATCCTGTAAAAGTTCAAGTGCATGCCCAAGCAGGTAAAGTCTGGCAGTGCACAGTTAATGTAGGCCAAGCAACATGAGGACTTGGTGAGACCAAGGATTTTAGAATGTGGCAGGAAATGCATGTCTGACCATTTAAGGCTTGTAACATTGGTGTGTAATCAGTGAAATTCATACAAAAAAATCAAAAATTCTTATATATAATAGGCTACAGCATTATCCACTGCACCATAACATATACGTAATAAATAACTTTATACTCTTTTGAGCAAAAAAGGTAAGATGCTTCTGGAGTTGTATCTTGGCGTTGACTCCAGCAGCAGGCCACCCCTTGAGAATCTCCCCTAAATTTTCTAACAGCCTTTCCTTGATGATCCTTTCAAGGCAGGGGTATTCCGGTTGAGTGTGAACCTTTTTCAACCACACTTTTTTCCTTCCACTCAACTTTCCATTAATATGCTTGATACAGCACTCAGTGAACAGCCAGCTCCTTTAGCTTTGTGGCATACCCTCCTTGTCCACCTTTGCAGGTGTTTTGTGTTACTTATTCTAATTTTCTGAGATAATGATTTTGGGTTTTCATTAGCTGTAAAACATAATCATCAACACTAACAGAAATAAACACTAGAAATAGATCACTGTGTTTGTAAAGAATCTATATAATATATGCATTTACTTATTGTATTGAAATACTGAAATAAATTAACATTTTGGGATATTCTAATTTATTGAGACGCTTCTGTATATTA
>JAOUQV010000009.1:3231565-3242073 GCA_028565295.1 Aspidoras spilotus | reverse complement strand
GAGGCCCTACACTATACTAATAAATTATTGTGGTCTAAAACCAGGTGTTTCAGTTTCATTGTCCAACCCCTGTAAGTCATATGATGATCATTTCTATGCCACTTGTTTACCAGATTCTCTCACTCGGCAGGGCAAATAAGTCACAGTTTGGAATAAGTGTCGTATCAGACTCCCTGGCATTCCATTAAGACCTTTATTGGTGCCTATTGCTCTTCTCAAGATACGCTATTTGACATGCGAGTTTTCTTTTATAAAGCTACACAAAACACACAACAGACAGCGTTGGACCTAACAAGCATCAGGAGTAAAATAAACAGTGAGGAATTATTAACAAAGAAAACGTAAGGGTAATACAATGTAATAGAGAGTGTTTGTCTTTTAAGACATACAAGTTGAAGGACTATGGTTACGTCTGAAGAAACCTTGTTTAATCAGGATAGGTAGGTGCTAAAGATGGGAATTATCTTCCTTACAGCCTGTAGAGTTTTATTATATCGCTAATTAAATCATGGACCTTTACAACATAAAAGTAATCTTTCATGCCAGTTGAGTTTAAGGTGCATGGCAAGATACTGGATCTAATAATCAACTTAGCATCTTTAAAGTGCGCTGTGATTATGTACAAATGCAGTTATATTACTGACTACATAAATGAACAGATTTTCCTTTGTAGATATGATATTCTTGATGAGCACAATAATGACAGATACCATATAGAGTGTGACAGAAATGACAGGAAAACCAACTAGTATGGAACTCCACTTTCATCACTGTGTGATTGTTTGGTGGTGAAAGGTGTGTGTAGGTTTCCATGGCTGTACTCGCTACGTTTTTTTTGGACTCCTTATATATTAATGATTTTGCATTACTGCTCTCGAACTGCACATTTAGGAAGATTTTTACGTTGGCAGGTGATAAGTTGATTAGGAACACTTTTTTTAACTCACAACTGGATGCAATTATTTAATGTATTCATATGTTTTAAACAAATGTATATACAAGCGATGCTATCATCAATTATTTAAATTTCCGTTAACTTGTAAATGTTCACATTTTACGTCCAATGTTGGACTGCAGTGACACACATTTTCATGATGTTTGAGATTCTAAGTGTATGCACTAAAACTGGAAATGTAAATGCAGGCTATTACAGCAGATATCAGTATAATTAAACTGTTTTTAACTTAGAGTTCAATGATGGATTATCATCTGCACTGGTCTTGATTCGAGATAACAGTAAAATGACAATAAAATTAGATCATTTGCTTTTATTGTCATAATGACTATTACTATTATTGTCAAATAGGGGTCTGAGACACATAATTGGAGGCACAAATGGCTCGGATCCTAGGCCAGTCTTCATTCTAATAGATAATTAACCCTTTTGTAAACCCTGGAGTCTGTCTATAGTAGGAAGAATGATTAAATAAAAAGAGCCTGTGTAATGAGAGGATTACATTCACATAGCAGACATTAAGTTCCAGAAACCAGAGACAGTGAGAAAGAGAGAGCAAGCAAAAAAAAAACAGAGCGAGAGAGAGGCAAAAAGAGAGAGATGGACAGACAGAGAGACAGACAGACAGAGAGACAGACAGACAGAGAGACAGACAGACAAACATGTTTGTTAATGACCTCAAGCTAGTTTTTCAAATTATCAAAAAATATGGGCAGCACGGTGGCGCAGTGGATAGTGCTGTGGCCTCACAGCAAGAGGACCCGGGTTTGATCCCCTGGTGGGGTTACCTGGGAATTTCTGTGTAAAGTTTACGGAGTCATAGCCAGCGAAGGAAGATAAAACTACATTGTTGTATTCTTGCATAATTATATCTTTAAATGTTGTGTGTAGGTGTTCCATGTTTTTCACAATTTTATGGATAGAGTTATGTACAATAGTGAGTACATACATAACAGGATTTGGTGAACATCCTCCCACATCCTTATTTTCATAATAACAGCCCATTCATTTGCCTATATAAATGAATAACTAACAGTTGAAATAGTGTATAAAGAAAGTAGAGAATGGGAAAGAGAAATATTCACGTGGACACAAATCAGTCTTCAATACTGTACCATGAAAAAACACTTCCTGTTAGATGCCAATTCATATCTCTGTTGCTGATAAAGAAAGTGCCTTTCATGGCTTTCTTTCATTGGTTTAATGTGCTCTATCTTTGTGAGTAACAAGGCCACTCCAACACTCTGTTTCAGAGCTGGTTATAGAGCATATATTCTGACTGATTTACTTTTGTGACCATTCAGACTTAATAATCTGTATAATATAATAAAAAAACATATTATAAGGTGACATGGTGGCACAATGAATAGTGCTGTCGCCTCACAGCAAAAAGATCCAGTGTTTGAGCCTCGGGTGGGGTGACTCAAGAAATTTCTGTGTGAAGTTTGCATGTCCTTCCCATGTTCGCATGGGGTTTCTCTGGGTACTCCAGTTTCATCTCGCCTTCCAAAGTAACACATTGTTTCTAAATTGCCCATTAATGTGTGATTGTGTGTGTGGGCATAGGCACTGCCCTCCCCGTGACAATAGAACTAGGATTAAGCGGGTACAGAAAATGATTAAATAAATGAACAATATTATAATATTTAAAATACAGTATGAAAGTTGTGTGTGTGTGTGTTTATGTGTCTGTTTAAACATGAACATATCTTCTCAGTGTTTGTATATAAAATTAAATTAAAGATTTGATAAGATATTCAATATTAAGTGTGTATTTTAATAGCCGCATGGGTACCATCACCACACAATGTAAGAAATTCTGTTCAAAATCTTTATTATTAAGTCCTTCTACTTGCCATCTTGTCAATGATCAGAGACAGATATGGTTATGTTTACAAACCCAGATTGCTATGTAGAAGAATTTAGAGATACTCATGACCCCAGAATGTTTCTCCATAAGACATAGGGCAAAGGTTTAGTTATGCCATCTTTAATTATGTCTGTTTCTATGGTAACAGAGTTTGTAAGCCCAACGATTTGGCAAAATAATAAGTGGTTTCCTTTCCAGTCCTGTTTTGTGCAATTCATAGGGCAAAGCATAATTGCATTTATGTACAGTACTACATAACCTATTTATTCCTGTAGTTAAATTTATGCAGTTTCTGTTTCGTTGAAAAACAAGAGTTCAAATTACAGCAGGCTTTAGGGGCTATTCTTACAATATTGCTACTTTCAAAATGTAAAAAAAATATATAATTATAATTATATAAATATATATTATATAAATTAACTAAAAGAAATCAATAAATTCTGCAAGATCATTTCTTCTGTGACATTACTGCACTATTTTCAAGGTTTTAAATGAAAATGTAATGAATTGTCAGTGTTTTAAGTAACATTACTGAAGTATTGTATTACAGTAATAATTACTGCTAGTTTAAAAATGAAACTGAAAATAATATAAAGTTTATGATATTTAAACGTAATATTCTTCATGTTTACTTTCATCTTCCTTGTATTTTTGTTATGTCTCATGGTGGTCATGGAAAACAACTTATAAGCAACATGAATTTGACTTAAAAATGGTGGAAAAAAAGATTAAATTGGCAAAACTTTCCTTGAAATGGTAAAATGGTTGCAAAAAGGTGTTTTTTTTCTTCTGCACATTTACACACAGTCATTTCAATCCAAAAAATACCCAAATATCTGCCATTCAATCACATTTACCTCACAACCTGACACCGTCTTACACTTAGAGAGCACATTGGGAGATTTTAGAAGGTAATATCAGTCAGATATAATTTTGCACAGTTTGCAGAGTGTCACCTCATATTCAGCATTTATGGCTGAAAGCATTTTTAATGAATTTGTGAACTGTACAATCGCGTAGGATGGCCTGCTCTGGCAGCTAGAAGGAAAAGTCATTTTTATACTTCCATTTATAAGGCGATTTTTTAGGGCTGTTGCCTTCATACATTTATATGTTAATCACTCAGAGAAATGTTGAATCTTATTCTTTTTGTTCGCAGTGTTGCTTTCTGTCCTTTTTGCTCGAACGGAATTAGGTAAAAGGGCCTTTGTTTATGCTGCACCTTATGCATGGAACATGATGCAGAAAGAAAGACTCCACATTCCAGTTCGGGACTCAGACACAATCTTAATCTTTAAGTCTAGGCAAAAAAATTATTTATTTAGTCAAGCATATCCTTCATAGTCCCCTATAGCTCAGGGCTCAGAGTGGAAGGGTTCATGGTCATAGAGTGTTTTGGTAAACTGGGATGTATGGATGCTGTCGACGGCCACTCTCATGAGATCACTCAAATTTGTTGACAGTGGAGGGGCTGGCTGCTTTTTGTCCCAGGGCTCCCTCATGTCTGTGTAACCTTTTGGTTCTACCCTGTAGCTATGCTGCCATAGCGCTAGTCTGCCGGAGTTTCTGCTTGCTCTCTGCACAACTTGTGTTTGAATAGTCCATTAGATAGTTGATCGTGTCTAACTCTCTTTATTCTCTTTCCCTTTCTCTCTTTAATCCCTTTTCTCTTTTCTATCCTCTCTCTCTCTTCTTCACTCTTTCGGATGAGCTACATCGAATGCGGTGGAGGAACCAGGAGATGTCGGCAACTGGATTCCCTCTGACTGCTTATTCACTCTATTATTATGCTAAATGTTATATATTATTGTTAGTTATGAAATTATGTATATGGTATGTATGTTTTATGTATATGTGTGTATATATTATTGTTATATTTATGGTATATATTATTGTTAGTTATAGAATTATGTATAAGATGTATGTTATGTGTATATTATATATATTACTGTTATATCATTATTGTTATATTACTGTTATATATTATTGTTAGTTATAGAAACATGTATTAGATGTATACAGATTGCATCACATCACCCATATGAGGATGGGTTCCCTTATGAGTTTGGTTCATCTCAAGGTTTCTTCCTTACTTACTCAGGGAGTTTTTTCTTTGCCACCGTTACTCATCTGGGATAAAACGTTTTCTGAAGCTGCTTTGGGACAATGTCCATTGTTAAAAGCACTTTATAAATAAAATTGTATTGAATTGATACATTTCTATACAATATTCCTGCTGTGTTCTATAGATCAAACGTATTTACTTTTATAAAAATAAGAAGGCCATACAGATTTTTTTGTTCTTACATCCTGAACCATAGATATATAGATTGATAGGTAGATAGATAGATTAATACCATACAACACCTTGCAGAATATATGCATTCATTATCATAAGTTACTGAGCAAACTGTACAGGTTAATATTGGACTTATAATGTCCTCTAAAATGGGGTCTATGCTGTTCGCTTGTGTAAATATGCACTGATAGAATGAAGAAAGAGATGATGCGGGGGAAGATAGGGAGTGGGAGTGGAATCATTGGGATTTGTTTTTTTCATACATAGCTTTATGGAGCTGGCTATTTATTTACCAAAACAGCAGCAGAATATAAGAATTTCAAGGCTTATTTCCCAAAAGTTCTTCTTTTCTTAAACAAAATGTCTTGGAGCTATAAGGTCTCAAGCTCTGGGGAGACACTCAGAATAATGGCAATTGCAAAGACAGAAAAATAAAAGCTGAGAGCACTGGCAAGATGTGCTCAAGTATTCATCTGAGATGATTTCAGGGATACGACACTGCTACTGATACTGATACGTTAGTTTTAAGATATTGCTACTGGTTTTTGTAATATCGGGTGTGTAAATATGTTTATTGTGTTTCTATAACCTTTATTTAAACAATTTTAGATTACAGTAAGAAAAACTATATGAAGAAGTACAAGAATTATAGCTGTAAGGACATTAAACAGGAACCATTAAATTCAACACTAAACTACACACCATACTATAAAGTGTGTGCATGGATTTTCACTTGTCTTATTTTATCATCTGGGCTCCATTTTTGATTCATCTGTGATCCTGTAGCCATGGAAACTCTATCAAATACCCTAACCCTGTTGTGAGATTTTAACTCTCGTTGAGCTTGCTCAAACCAGTGGACATTAACTCATTACTAATCACTCATGGCTGCAGAGCACAGCTGAACTCACTCAAAGCATTGATAACCCAAATAGACAAAACAGCACCAGAGACAATGCAACAACTGCTAGGGTAGTACTGCTAATGACAGCATAGCTGTGTATGAATAAGCTGCTGTCAGATTGTTTTTGTTGGATTGAAAGCATGGATGAGTATTACATTACAATTCCCTGACATTCAGATGGAAAACATGAATGACTACATTTCCATAATAATAGTTTCTTGGGTAAATAATGAAAAAAGAACACTATGTTCCTGAGCATTACACATAACTTTTGGTTAAATGAGGAGGCAAATGGTTATGCATGGTTATGTAATGCCTGCCAAATCATAAAGTTACTCTTTGTCATATTGTGTGATGTCATATTGTGTGTTAGTAAGAGCAGAAGGGTCTCTTCTTTTCAGTGCCTGCTCTGTTCCAAACCTCACTCAGCCAGCACTGTGCAAATGTTTTATACCAATGTTGCAGAAATACATTATTTTGTCACATGTTTTATGTTTGCTGTTCAACATTTAAAGCCACGAACTAATCCATAAGAACCTAAATGATATTACTATCAGTTTGGCAACACAAAACCATGAACTGCTACATTTTTGAATGGTGTTTTTACCTTGCTTGCTTGATTGTAGATACATTTCACATCCTGCATCCCAGACAAGAGTCATTTTTACAGTAGCTAGCGTAATATAATATATAACCTATAATGAGATAGTTAGCTTATACAGATGAAGGAATAAAGACTTATGAGAACTGATACTTATAATATAGACTGACTAAATAGACCATCAGTTATATGAAGGCATACAGAGGGGATTGCTGTTGAACATGGATCTGATTAGGAGGAGGCCTCAAGTGATGTTGCGGATTTTTAGAGGGATTTGTGACGTAACAAAAAGAAAATAATTAAAAAGGAAGGTATTCTTCAAAGACAAATGGTTTATTAATAAAATAACTATAAACCCTTAAAATAAACAACAAACTCAAATTCCAACTTGAACCCAGGATTTTCTTGCTGTGAGGCCACAGCACTATTCACTGCACCACTGTGCCGCCATTTCATAACAAAGTCACAAATTAACATTGCAGCTACAAGTTTATTTTTAAGGCTGCTTATGCTGAAAGGTGTCATTAATGTGTTAACAGTATTTGTCTTTTGTTTGATTTTGTCAGTGTTATCACAAACCTGCATGTTTCTATTTCTAATAAAATGTCTCGCATTCACACACGCTAATTAATCCACCTAGGAAAAATCATGGTACTGTTAACCAGATCACACTTCTGACAATGTGTGTGCGGTGCAGCAGGCAGCTGAGTGCTATGGTAACAGCAATGACTTCTGTTACATCTTGAAGCTCTGTCTCATGTTGCTTTTAGTGGGCCCTGATAATTCAGTCTACTTTGTAATGTTGTCTATCCAGGTTATTCTCGGTTGTCCATGTCATCTGAATACGCCCATATGTCGCTAGTTATTTACACTTCTTTAAATCTTCCTCTTATTTGTTTAGACCATCTTGTAGACTTGCTCAGTGCTCATCATCTCCTCAACAACTTCTAGAAGCACCTGTCCTATGTATGAAAATAAGTATGAATACATCTTTTTCCTTTTCCAGTCCAGGCTTCACATCCACATGTGGCAACATAGGTCAGACCAAGGCTTTCATCAGTTGTATCTTGGTGTTGGTGATAATTAATTTGCTTTTCCATATCTTGGTTATTTTGACCATCCCCACCAAGACCATTGACATTATTGACTTCACTTTACTGGCACAATAAGCAGCATAAAATAAGTTTATTTGTTCCAAACTTCTGCCTTCCACCATGATCTTCATAACGTCTTCAGTGTTGGTAATTGTTAAATTTTATCAGCATTGATTAGCATATTATATTCCTTTGCAGATTTCTCAGTATGAGACACACGCTCCTGTAGTTCTTCTTGATATGTTCTTCTTGGGGTCAGCCGTGGCTAAATGGATAGGGCAGAGGGCTGGGACCAAAAGATCTCCAATTCGATTCATTGCTAGGCAAGTCATGGCTGACATGCTGTTGAGCAAGGCACCCAAACCCCAATTGCATTTTAACCAATTAAACCCCATTTGCATTATAAATAATTAAACCCCAATTGCATAATGAACAATTAAATCTCACTGCAATTTCAGTCTGGCAAAGTTTTCTTTATGATAGATATTTAAAAGTGACCTTGGTATTGTGAAAGACGCTATATGATATAAATTGAACGTATTATTACATTCACAAATCTTGGAGTATTTAAATAGCTGAAAATAAATTGTTTGGTCAAGTGAATAGCTATTTGGTTTATTCTGTATGTTTCCATATATAATAAAGGCATGAATAGCTATTCAAAATTTAGAGCATGCCAAGAGCTTCAAATGATGTTCATATTAGACTGGACAACGGGGGAAATGTGATCTCAGCCATTTTGACTGGAATACTGAATTCAATTCAATTTTATGTATAAAATGTTTTTAACAATAAACATTGTCTCAAAGTAGCTTTACAGAAAATGTTTTATTCCAGATGAGGACGGGTGGCAAGGAAAAACTCCCTGAGGAAGTAAGAAAGAAACCTTGAGAGGAAGCAGACTCATAAGGAAACCCGTCCTCATTTAGGTGATACGATGCGATCTGTATACATCTAATACATAATCCTATAATTAACAATAATATTTAACAACAATAATATAACAATAATATATATATCAGAACATATAACATATGTTCTAACATATTGGAAACTTTACTTGCCTGCGGTCCTAATACCAGTACCTCAGTTTTATCAGAATTAAGTAAAATAAAATTGTTTAACATCCAATGTCTAATGTCCTTCACATATTTCTTAACTCAATTGGTGTGTCTCCCCAGGATTGGCTGACACATATAACTGTGTATCATCAGCATAACAGTGGAAGTTGATATCATGCTTGCGAATATTATAACCAATAGGTAGCATATATAGAGAAATAGTAATGGGCCTAAGACAGAACGTTGTAGGAAACCAAACTTTACCCTACTGTTCCTAGAATAGTGGACATATACATCTACAAACTGATAACGGTCATTCAAATAAGACCTGAAACAGGACAGAGCTGTTTCTATAATTCAAACAACATTTTCTGGCCTATGAAAAAGATGGTGATCAATGGTGTCAAAAGCTGCACTTATGTTAAGCAATATAAGCATAGAAACATAACCCTGATTAGAAGCCAGTAGCAAATCATTCACAACTTTAACCAGTGCTGTCTCTGTGCTATAACGGGGCCTAAATCCTGACTTATTTTATTCAGGTAGGAACACAATTGCTGCGCTACAATCTTTTCTAGGATTTTGGAGAGGAAGGGGAGGTTAGATATTGGTCTATAATTTGACAGCTTGCAGGGGTCAAGGTTAGGTTTTTTAATCATAGGTTTGATAAATATGTAATAGTCCGATCTTCAGGTCAACGGTGCAGACTGTATTATTACAATTGTCTAGTTTAATATTTATTAAGTTATTAAAATAAACTCTTTGTATATTTCTATATTTTTTCATGAATGGATGCTGGTGTCAGACAGGCTATTTGAAGTATTTCAGATACTGCTGACTCTAATTGCATTTCTGTACACAACGTTTATCATAGTTTCACTTTAGACTAATGTGCAGGAATTCTAGAAAGAAATAATACTAGAGATTAATAATATAACAATTAGACAACTTTCTAATTAAACTTAGTTGTGAGTCAGAGTAAGGAAAATCCTTCTTTGAAGAAACCTCCATCTGTTCCACTAAAATCAACGTGTTTTGGTCTTTTTAAGATTACCTACATCTGCTGTCTTCCTCTTTTTCCTGAGAAGTAAGTATTAATACATGAGCTATTTATAGCATACAAAATAAAAAATCTGTAAGCACAACTAGCTTCAGATTGGCTCTCGCTAAATAATGTGTTTTATTTGAAAAAATTTTAGGATATCATCCAGTAAATTATTTTAGCAATATATTTAACTTTGTGCAGAACATTTTATCAATATGTAGTTTGTCTGCAAGAGACTCTAAAGCTCTGCCCCCACCATAAGAGTTCATGGAATAATGTATGTGAAAGGATATTGATACTGCTGAGCAAGTGGATATTGGAACTGATAATGTCACTTGTAAGAACCAGCCATTAGAGAGCACAAGCTAGTGTATTTCTAGTGCCGGTCCCAAGTCCGGATAAATGGCGAGGGTTGCATCAGGAAGGGCATCCGGCGTAGAACATTTGCCAAAAATTAAAATGCGTGTTACTGATTGTTACTTTATACTGGATCGGTCGCGGCCCGGGTTAACAATGACCACCACCAGTACTGGTGGCAAGCAGGTTACTGGCGGAAATTGGGCTACTGTTTGCCGAAGATGACGAGGAGGGAAGCGTGTGACGAGACAAAGAGAGAACAGGAGAGTCAAGAGTGTAGGCTTGAAGGTAGCAACCCTGAATGTAGGGACGATGACAGGGA
>JAOUQV010000009.1:3171678-3181734 GCA_028565295.1 Aspidoras spilotus | reverse complement strand
AGGGAGCAACTGGGGGTTAGGTGCCTTGCCCAAGGGCACTTCAGCCATGACTTGTCAGTACTTGGAATCGAACCAGGTCGCAAGGCTGGTTCCTTACCGGGCAGTGGTAGGCTTGTGGCTTTCACCCATCATAAGTTCATAAATGTTCCTCCTTTGCTGTGTATCTTTAATTGGCTAGATGTATAAGCCTATATCAGATATAAAACCCTGATTCCAGCCTACAATGGTGTTGAATAAGGCCAAATGCAAACCTATCATGCTGCAAGTATGGCTTGATTCGAACAGCCATCATCCAGTATGAATATCATATAAGATAAAAGCCATGACTTTTCCTTGTACTGGCACTAATGTGGCGAAGCGAATTTCCCTTGAATGACCAAATAGCAGAATATCTTTCTGCACCTCTTACAAGTGACTTTTAGTTGAGCACCAACAATACACAGGTTCTTACGATTACAGCTTATTGGTTTAAGTGTTCTAATGTGTATTCTTGTAAGAGAGAGAGAAAGAGTTGACAAAAATGTAGCTCTTTGATTAAAATATTTTATGAAATGAATATCTTCCTCACAGTCCATTCTTTCCACACCGATCAGCTTCCATTATCATTTATGAAAGTAGAAGTGTGAAGTCATTAGTCATCTTGTTTTGATTTTTTTAACATGTTGCTCATTAGTTTCAGTTTATTAAATTACATCCACAAGGTTCACAACTGTGTGCTGTACTTAACATCAAATACATTAATTGTGATCTGGGACAGCTTCCATTAATCCACAAATGCTCTGTCATGTACAATATACAGCTCCGAGTTTGGAAAGGAATATGGCAGGTGATTTGGTACAGACAGTCAGGAGCCAATTGAGACTGGACATTCCATTAATTAAATCCGAGCAACAGTACAAAACTACACCGAAACACCTATAGCTGTTGCTAATGTGCACAATCAGGGACATTAATAAGCGCTGACTGTGTCTGTGATAAATGGATGGTTGAGATACTCAGAATTTATCTGCATGGTCCATATCCTGCAATTTCTCGCACTGTGTTAATATTGTACTCTTTTGACAAATTGTCCATTCTGTCCCACCAATGCATTGAAATACACATTATTGGACACAGTGGGGGGAAAATAAAACCCCTGAATGAGCATAACTCTTTTATTTTCTTTTTTCCCCTATTATACACGTCTGAAAGAGAACTCACAGGGTGATGTATTATAGTTTATATCTATTAATATAAAATCCTCTGATTCATCTGTTTTTTTTTTCTTTCTCTTTTGTTAGGAGCAACCAAAGACATGGGCAAAATGCTGGGAGAAAAGGAGGAGAAGGACCCTGATGCTGAGAAAAAGGAGGAGGAAAGACAAGAGGCTCTTCGACAGCAAGAGGAAGAGAGAAAGGCCAAATATGCAAAAATGGAGGCAGAGAGAGAATCAGTCCGACAGGGCATCAGGGATAAGGTAAGAGCAAAAAGAAACAAATTATAAGGGTATTGTCTATTAGAGCTAATATTGTAAATAAGTATATAATAATTTAAATAACTGCTACAAGTGATAAAAATAATACAAATGTGACTAATTAACTGCATACATACATTTTTGGTATAAAATTATTTAAAGACAATGCAAAACAGTCACAGATAGATTTGCTTAGTTTGCATGTTACACATTGCTTCCATGTGGCGTAAAGAATCTGGCTGCGACTTTTAACATCTGCTAGCATGTGCTAGCATGCATTCCAGGTGGATATGTGCACTGCGTGATATTTCACGCTTTTATGGTGCCGGGTCAATGTTGCAGGCAAAGGGAATCTTATTGCTACACAATACAGAGACTATACTTACAACTGGTGCTTCCAGCTTTGTGGCAATATGTGTGATGGTCACATATTCATATATTTGGCCATATAATTCTAGTGCATTGGCTTTATGGCACTCATTAAACAATCACAGTAAAATTATATGAGGAGTACAATAAGAGGGAAATGAGAGTAATATCAGTAGACATTGAGAAATAAAAGATAAGTAAAATTTGTCATCAGTGTGTGCAAACAGATAGACTCAACACAACTTTATTTATAAAGCTCTTTAAAACAGCAATAGCTGAAACACTAAAAACTAATATAATATTAAAAACAGCACAACTAATGAAACAAGAGCCAAGTGCTGTAAACATAAAACAAACACTAAAAACAATGAAATAGAGATAAAAATAAAAACAGTAAAAACTAATAAATCACGATAGGGTCTCATGCTGAACTGAAAACCAGAGAATAAACATTGGTTTTAGGACAGGTTTTTAAATTGGGCAGAGAATAGGCTTGTATAATACACAGCGTTAAGTTGTTTCATAATTTAGGAGCAGCAATTGAAAGGCTCTATCCCCTCTAAGCTTATACTTTGACCTTGGTACCTCCAGGAGCAGCTGATCATTTCAGAGGAGACGGGCTGACACCAAAATAAAGCATGGCAGTAATCCAGCGGGGACATAATGAAGGCACGGATTACTGTTTGAGAATGCTCATGTGCAAGGATTGGCCTCACCTTTGGCAGCAGCATCAAGGGAAAAAAAACTTGAATTGACCACTGCACAAATTTGGCAATCCAATTTAAAATCATTGTCCATCTCAAAACACAACTTAGAAACTGGCTTCACATGCAGTGTCAAAGGGCCCAGATCAACAAGGGTGGCTTCACAGGAGCCACTGGACCTAATACCATCACTTCTGTTTTACTTTCAGACAAAAAATTAAATCCATCCAGGCTTTAATAACAGATAACAGACTGCAGTTTATAATGGCCAGATCTGACCACTTAAGACAAATAAGGAGGCACATCATGGCAGGGGGAAACCGAAGGCTTTATGTGGCCAATAAAGTCAGAGGGGTCATGGGCAGGAGCTATCTTAAGAGCTTATGTGGAGTCAATCTTATCAATAAAAAAGAGCAGGAACATATTACAACGTGCTGAAGGGCATTAAGAACAGAGTAATGTTTTAAAGAACACATGTGGGTTATTATGATATAATAGAATCATTTTTGACAAATTGCCTTTTGGCCTGTTTGATAGCGTTCTGGTAAGAACACCAACAGTACCGTAAAATTTCAAATGACACCTGCAGCTTGTCTTTCTTTCACCTGCGTCCAGCTTTGTGACAGTCCCACAATAAAAAGTCATTCCCAAAGTCTTTATGATTTGGGGTCAGTAGATGACAGCGCACAGAACCAGGTCAGATTGAACCACCTGAAATAAAATGACTTAAATGCTGGTGCAAATGAAGATGTTTACATTTAGTCATTTAGTCCTGACATCCCAGGGGAATTAAAATAATTACAGCCAGCCGGTAAAAGTTCAACCAGGGCACTGCATTCACCAGCACTGATCCACAGAGAAAATTCAGGCTTCAGGAGCGTAAGTCACTCAGGATATAATTTTTGTTTCATAGTAAGCTGGCATTTACCAGGCTGGTCCTGGAGCCTGGAGCAGCGTCCTCTGGTTACAGGGATTCACCCCACACTGGTGGATCCGAGGAGAGCAGGGCGGCGTAGATAAAAATTCTAATCCAAGAGTGTGCCAGATAGACATTCAGCTTCACTAGCTGACTGCTACATTTACTGTAGCGGCGAAAGAACTTCCACCTGGGATTAGAGGCGAGGCCCCCTGTCCACCATGCTTAAACCACCTAGATATTCATAGAATTCATGAGAAATTGGCATCATACATTCATACATTACATCATACATTACATCATACATTAGTCCCCATTAGGGACTTAATAATAACAACAATAACAAACCAAGTTGAGATTAACAGACAGCCAGCCACACACACTGGCACCTTCTTCAAGATCATTATCTTTACACAAGGATACTACCTTCCCATTAACACACTCTCAAATGTGGTGGCTTCTCATTGCAGGTTGAAGGATGTGCACGAGTAAAATCAATGAGAGACTTTGAAGCGTTTGTGAGCTCAGTGCTGTGTGTATCATTCGTTAGAATAATTTAGTAGCAGTTGTTAATAGGTTAGGATTTTGTAAGGTATGTTGGTTTCTGGTGCTAATGGCCTATGGGCATAGAAGTGTGAAATGGTGAATCATTTCCTACTGTGAGCTAACAGAGTTTGATTAGAGCTTATACATTTATATGCAAAGCCACATAGTGTGCGTCTACAGAATAAAGGTGGGCATTTCTCTGACTCACCCCATGGGCCTAATTTGTCATAAAGATTCTGACTGCATGCTGACATTTTCTGAAGATGTGACTGAAATACCAAGGAAGTTCCTATTGTCCTGAACTTTAGAGCTTGGGAAGTATTTGCTCAAATGGAACCCTAAAGAGCTTAAAAGCCAAAGCTCGTAGCCCTATGCAAAGAGGATTTTTAGACCAAACGGGCAAAATATTAATACAGTATGGGTATTTTAAATAACACAAATGCATGCATTGAACTTTACATTAATTCAATTAATGTATCACTTGGCTAAGTTTAAGAACTGGGCAGCTCTGCCATGTGGTAATCTGTCAACATTATGAGCTTTCAGTCATACTATTTGGTCCTGGTCTTAGAATTACATGTATAGGCACATGGGATTACATTAATAAGCCTTAATTTCAAAATATTTATTGAAATTAAGGGTTGAAATATGGATTAAACAGAGGTGTTTAATCCATTAGTTCTCAAAGCAGGGAACCTCAGAAGTTCATAAAGCAAGGCCAGGGGTAAGTGAGGTTTAATTTACAGTTATAAAAGTTGACAAATTCACTTTTTCTAACAGACATGAATAGCACCCAGTTTGGGCTTTTTCTGTAGACCATCTGCCTCAGGTTTAATATGTGGCACATTCAGAGACACCTTGGTAGTGGTTATCTGAGTTAATGTTGCCCTCCTATTAACTTAAACCGGTCTGGTATTTATTCTCTGTCTTTTAGCATCAACAAGCTATTTTTTTTACTACAGAACTGTCTCTGACTAGATATTTTTTTGGAAAGTTCTCTGTAAATCATGCATAAAACTTTAGTAGTTTCTGAAATAATCAAACCAGCCTGTCTAGCAGCAACAACCATGCCACATGTTGCCCATGTTGTTTCTTAGTTAAAATTTCAGCAGACCATCTTGACCATGTCTATTTGCCTAAATGCACTGGCATTCCGTCATCTGATTGGCTGTTTAAATATTTGTTGTAGGTCTCTAAATTGCCCTTAGTATGCAAGTGAGCATGAGTGTGTGTCCTATGAATGGCACCTTGTGCATTGTGCCTGCCTTGTGCATTGTGCTGATGGATGGACATTGGCTTCCTCATGACCCTGATTAGGCAGATATTGCAAATAAATGAATATTTGTTTTGGTCACCAGTGGAACAGTTGTACATAATCATGTGGCAAAATAGTAGATATTTACCTAATGAGCTGTTGGGTAATTTTCATAAACAGTACTAAATTATTTTAGAATTAAAATGATTCCTGACTGGTTGTACACTGTATTGTTCTCAATGGCGTCTGTTGTGTGTTTAGTATGGTATAAAGAAGAAGGAGGAGAAGGAGGCTGAGGCTCAGGCTGCCATGGAGCAGGCATCTGAAGGCAGTCTCACTCGCCCGAAGAAAGCCGTGCCCACAGGCTGCGGTGATGAGGACGAAGAAGAAAGTATTGTGGACACAGTCATGAAGTTCCTCCCCGGTCCTCTTGTAGACATGTTCAATAAAAAGTAACAAAATCATGAGTGTGTTATAAATCTGACATAAAATATCACCCCCCTCCCCCCCAAACAACCCACTTTTCACTCATTAGTTTTACGTTGACTGGACTCACTGAAACATGCCATGACTGTAGTCTTTAATTTGGAGATTTAAAGCCAGAAATCATGCTGAAGATTGTGCACTTAAATACTTTGCCAAAATACTTTATGTACCTTTTCAAATTAAAGACACATTTAATGGCAGGGTCCAGGTTATAGATCGACAAGAGTTATTACACAAGCACTACATATTTTGTTTGTAAATAGCTTATAAATAGAATATATATACAAATATATATCAATATCAATATATACACAATGACTAAGAGTAAAAGCCATAATTTTAACTTGGAGAAAGCTCTCCAAACCATGTCGTAATTTTTGATTCATGTTTGCTGTTCTGTTAAAGATATTATTGGTAAATTCATATGGTATTGACTTGTTCACCATGATTTATTTGGACATTTAATTATTTCATATTATTGTAAATGGCTGGAAGTGCTACAAAAGGGAAATAAGCAAAGGGTGCGTTGTAACATCTTTAAAGCATGAACGTTTTGTGAGTGCACTGTGTACTATTTTATTTGACTTTATAGATGAAATACATTGATATTTAAGGCAATAATTCTGTTTTTTTTTTATTAACTTATACATGCTACCGTATATATGTAAAGCTCTTCCTTTAGAACAGACAGTACATCCATCTTGTGTACAATCGCAGTCTATAAATGTGTACTGATGTGTATTCTGGCATGCTAATGTAGTCACGATGAGCGGAAGCATAGAGGTAGGTTCTATAATGACTCAAAATAGATTAGTTTAGCTCCTACTGTAAAACGCAAGGGTGACACTGAGTGCATACCACTACAATTGGACCAATAGGGCTATATTAGGATACTCTTCGAAATCCAAATATTTAAACTCCATTATCATCTGTGTACAATAATAAATATATGAATTCATTTTTTTTACATATTTGTTTCTAACCCACAACTCGGTTGTGCGTACACTTTAAGTGAGCAGACAGTGACAACAGTGCAATATGTGTTTAAAATGAAGATGCGTCCTGTGTCCGTTGGTTAAATAAGGGAATCTTTTCCCAGATCAGCAATAACAGACAATCTTCATTGTTGTGTATTTCAAGCTTAATAATTAACTGAAGAATGTTCGTGTACAGTTGCTGTGTTGTCTTACTACTATGAGTCGAACGACAGGGTTGAAATGTGTCTGGTAGTAGAGAATTTCAGCGCAGGTTTTAGTGTGGGCTTAAAGTTGTGTTTGGGTTTCTGAGCCCTGTTCTGTCAATGTTGCCACAGCCGGTGTGTATAAAATTCTTTGCATCCTTACTTAAGATGTTGTCTGTCCGTGTTGTTGTGGTGATGTCTGTGTAGTTATTTGTTGGAAGTAAAAGAGTGGGTCTGCATTCCTCAGTGATGAGATCTCAGACCTCAGGGACAACCAATGGGAAAATATAAAGATCTTTTAGTATAAAAATTTAGTGGCTTTGTATAAAGTATGGAAATATGCTTACATTTAAATAATATTGATGATGCTTATATTACAGTAATTCACAAATGTTCTATTATATATTCAGGTGAAACGATCGGTTGCACACAATTAAAATTTTGTGTAGTTTGTGACGTAATTATCTATCAGCTGCCACCTAAATGCTTAAAACATTCCAAATATTCCAGACATTCCATTTGGCCTTAGTTGATTTCCGGACTTTTTTTATTTTAATAACGTTGCATTTTGATCATTAGATGCATTAATATTTGACAAGTTCTATTGGTTGTAAACTCTAAATCTAGTTGTTCTAGTTGTCTGGTTGTTTTGGCCCTGGTATTAGACATCACATGGCAGTGGAGCCTACAAATTAAACTCTACTGATATCTGTCCTTCTATATTCTACTGAGAACAATACATTATAGGTTACATTATAGATGCTAATCAAAATAATGAGCTGTTAATCTATTTAATTGTGCGAGGTGATTACAATATATTCTAGAACATCATTCCATCTACAGGGAAGTACTATATAGTTTCACATACTGACGTGTAGAGCACAACACATATTTTGTTTAATATTTTATACTTAATATAAAAGATTAGTGTGAGCACTGCCCAAAAAGCTCCATCCAGCACTGCCCAGGAACAATGAACATCATCTTCATAACCATGTTTTCTTATACCAAAGAGTGGGTCTGTTTGTAAGAGAAAGTTTATTGTAGACTGTTTTGTATTATTTTTTTTTATTTTCATTATTTTACATTCTACAACACCATATCATTTTTATTATTATATTTGCACTTCCTGTATTTTTATTTGTTTTATACCTTGCTTGGTGGTAAGCTGCTTTCCAAGATTTAACAAAAGACTAAAATCTAAGGCAGGGGTCACCAACCATTGTTATGGACTGGTACCGGGACACAAATAAGAAGCTGTGAAATAAAAGTTATATAATTATACTTATTTTATTACCATTATTTGGTGTATATCATTAAGAAATGCGCCTCACCACCGCCTTTGATTCCACAATATAACCCTTGCTAAGGTGACCGAAATACAAATGGCACTAGACAGCTTCTTTGAAAAGAGAGAAACCATGAGACACCATACAATTGTCAGTGTTCCATTTAATTATATTACCTTCTTTTGCCACAAAAGCATTCAAATCTCAGCTTATTTTTCCAACATCTTTGTAAAGCGGGGGATTTCTTCCATGGCAAAATTACAGAGTAGACAGGACATAAGGACCACAGTTTGCTTGTCACTGTATCCCGCCCCAGATGAGACTGTCTAGTTGCAGGTAAACAAGCTCAGTGTTAACCGGTGAATCTGATTCTGCACCATGGTGACTTGATATTGGTGTGATATTGGTTTAGAGAATGCATGTAAAAATTTTCCAGCATGAAACCGGTCCACGGTACAAAAAAAGGTTGGGGACCCCTGATCTAAGGTCATTACAATTTATACCGTGAGATGAACACTCAGACCCCATTTTTAGTCAAGTTTTTGAGACCAATGGTTTTTAGTCAAAATGCAGGTCAACACACACATGGACACAAACGCACACACACACACACACACAAATGATTGTAGTCCTCACCTTTCAGCTTGTCTTTTTCCTTCAGATGTTCACAGCATTGAAAACTGCCTGACAGTAAACTCCAAGCTGTTTGTGACTTGAATGTAAATGTGTGTTGTTTCTCTGCATTGTCCTTACTGTGTCCTCTGTGCTGATACAAGGTAAAAGATATTTGCTATGTTTTTATGTCTGTAACTTCTTCCTGTTTTTGTCTTTCTGGTGTTGTATTTTAGAGAAAATATGTCTCTTTTTGTGTACTCTTTTGTAACTGTGTAAAAAAAACACTTTTTTCCTCTCATCTATTCACTCTCTCCCCTTTTCTGCTCTGTCTCTTCATTGGCAAATTGTATGCATGCATATGGTGTGTGCTGTAGGCGAAACTGTTAAAAATACTTCTGTGTGTCTTCTGTGCTCCTAATCGCTTTACATGTTAGCCCCCACTGCATGCCCATTTTAGACTGATTTAACACTGTAATGCTCCACCTAAAATGGAATCACCACATACACTGAGAATAAAGTGATTTCATAGAATTGCTCATGGTCCTGTGGTTCTGCTCTGCTGCCCGAGTGGCCGACTGCCATGCTCATAAAGTTGGTGTCGGAAGCAGGATATCCTGAGAAACATTTCGCAAAAGAGGTACATGCTATGTAGACCAAATCTGCTTTGATCCACCATGGAAATCAGATGTGAAGCAGTGTTCCTGGATTTCGACATCAAACACTGCTGCATGTACAAACTGCTTGTGATTAAAAAATCCAGTGTGCCACATATTCCATACTTTACCCTTAATCGAAGTCAGATAAAGGATATTCATATTTTGCTTTATATTTTTTTAAAGAAGCTGGCATCATATCAATAAATGTAAAAAAGGGCTGTGAACTGAATGTATTGTGTCATTCTAATGATGATAGGGTTGTGCTGTCTAAAAGGAAAACACTGGTAATTGTGCTTCAAAGAGATTCTCAAGCACAAGCTTCAATGAAATGTAAATCATGGACCGCCACTTACAAAGTCTGTAACATTCACCAAGTAGCGCTGACTTGCAACGTCAAAATTCAAAGAGCCCCAATATAAAAAAAATACAAAAATAATTATGTCTCATCTACAGTGGTTAGACAATGAAACTGAAACACGTGTCATTTTAGTGTGGGTGGTTTCATGGCTGAATTGGACAATCTTCATTAATTGCACATTGCACCAGTAAGAGCAGAGTGTGAAGGTTCAATTAGCAGGGTAAGAGCA
>JAOUQV010000009.1:3084174-3098822 GCA_028565295.1 Aspidoras spilotus | reverse complement strand
AAGCAGAAGATGCAGGGGACAGAGTGAGGTGGAAAAGACTGACACACTGTGGCAACCCCTGATAAAAGGGAGAGGCCAAAAGAAGAAGAAAATAATACAATAATATACTATAATACTAAAACATACAGTATATGCAGGTCACCCATGCCATTAGGCACTGATATACCCCTATGCCATCATGTTAGCATTCTGCATGGTCTTTTTGAACTCAAAGTCTGCAGTGGCTGACAACGTGAAGTGACAGTGATTTTCCAAAGTATTCCCGAGCCCATGAGGATATTACTATAACTAATCATAAGCACTTATAGATTTGAGGGCTCTATGTTAACACACATTCATCAGCAGTGTTCAATCCTGGTGTGAACACACCAAGGTTTAACCTGTGTCCTTAATATTTTTATAAAATTATGAATAAAGATATTGAAATCTAATTCCTTTGCAATCTTGGACTGAGAAGCAGTTATTTATCTGACCATTTTTTACACCACTTACCAAAGTGATAACCCACCAGTGTTACCAGTTAATTTACTAACTGTGGAACCTTCAGTGAAAACATTCTGGTTTTAGTTTGCCCCTGTCCCAACTTTTTGATTGCCATTTTTGAGTTTAAATCTCAGCATTATTGTTGCCATTACAAGAGAGTTAAATAAATGTGACACTCTGCATAAATATGTACTGGAAATCTTCTCTGTACTTGTTTGCCTGTGAGCATAAAAGGTGTCCATTAGCAGATTAAAGATGAGAAATTCCAACATAACGCATGAAAAACATCCCATTTATAAGAAAAATATCATCTCTTTTGCCACAAAAAAGACAACACAATGATTTTTTTTCTCAGACATTTATTGTTAGCAAAAAGGTAATGTTCACTCTTGCATTTTTTCAATGGTCTCCTCTTTGTATTTGCCCTTCTCCTTGCTGTCTTGCCGTGACTTGGCTTTGCGTTCCAGGATTTTCTTGCGATCCTTGTCCAGCTTTAGCCTGGTGATTACAACCTAGTCCAAAGAAAATGTATGAAATGACAAATTTAGATGACAAATTCTTTTAAATAAAGAAACAAGCAAATTAAAACAAGACTAAAATGACATTTAACCAAGTTACAAATGGTGTGCTCTGGACTGATCTGGCATTACCCAACCCAGTGAATCTACCAATCACCACTAAAACTAGCCAATTAAAATAACAGTGTTAAAAGGTAAAACAATGTTTTCTAGTGGAACAGGAGAAACAGCATTGAGGGTTGCGGCATGACTGACTTCCAAGTTCATTTCGTCCTCAGCATAAGGCAACATGGCATCTACATATAAATTTTACAGATGTGTTCAAAAACAATAGCAGCTCAGCATGACTAACCAGATCAATCACTGTTTTTGGTAGAAATTATATCACTACATGGCAAGTAATTCACCAGTAGGTGTAGCAAGGTCATAGAAAACCAACATCATGGGGAAAAATGGCATCAGTCAGGTGGCCCTTTTTAAAAAGAGTAACCCAACACACACTTTTCTCCCTGAAAAACTGAGAATATGGGATATTCCAGGCTTTGTTCAGAAGAATAGCATACATTGATTGAGGATGGGGAAAACAAAATTTGTCTATTGAATAACTTCAATGACAATTTAGCATCTCCAATTCACCTAGCATGCATGTCTTTGGCCTGTGGGTTAGTACCCGGAATACACCCACGTATACAAAGAGAACATGCAAACTCGGCACAGAAACGTTCTAGGTCGCCTTGCTCGTGGCCTGAACCCAGATCCTTCTAGCTGTGAGGCAACAGCACTAATGACTGCACCATCATGATGCCCGGAAAAAAAAAGTGTGCAGAAAAAGACTGCTCAGCTAAAATGATCTACAATGGTTTAAAATAGAAACCAAAAACAGAGTTGTGGAAGAAAACAGAAGGCTACCATTCAAGAGGACCGATAGACTCCTCAGAGTGCTGAAGGGTATACAATTTGACAAAGAAAACACTGACTGGGATTAGAGAAATGGAAAACTTTTTATGGACTGATAAATTTGTTCTTAATGGGATCAGGTTTCACAGACGTCCCCAAACACTGAAAAATCCACAGTGAAGCATTTATTATATTATTACATCCCATAAATAATTCATTTAAAGCTGTTTGTGACAATGTTCTATTGTAAAAAGCAGTATATAAATAAAACTGACGAGTATTGCTGCAAACATTATGATTTGGGAATGTTTCTCTTACTATGGCGTCAGGAATATTTATCGCATACCAGGATCATGGATCAGTTTGATTGACCAAGAAATGTAGAAGAATTATGCCAAATCCAGGACTGGAATACCTGTTCACATGAATTTGGTCAACTCCATGCAACACAGACATGAAGCAGTTCTCAAACAGCGGTTCTACAACATGGACTGGGTTCTGAAACATCTTGACACTACAGGGCAGCGAAATATTCATAAGAAATTGTTGCCCATTGTCAATATTTAATGCAAAAAAGTTTATTTAAACCTTAAAGGGAAACAAGTACTGTCTCAGAAATGGAGAGAGCATACAGCTAGTTAGCATTGCAATTGATGTAGAGGTCAAAGATATGGCTCTACAAGTGCTTCCGAAAAGGGTTGCATGTCAAATCTGAAGAAACATTTGATTACACAAAGTTAATCTTCGTCAGAAAAACTGCAGAACTTTTGATAGCATGAATAGCAGAAGATAATCGACTCGAGATGGGAGAGCTAAATAAATTACCAGACACAGACATTATAGCTTGTCTTGAAGTAATATCAGGTAAGTTAGCAGTTTACTGTGCACCATTCTTGCTCAAGAAAATAAATGCACGTTGGCTGCTACGCCATTTGATGCATGTTAGGAACCAACTTGGCACATTAACGTTAGCCCTATTAATAACAACCACTTGCATGTTGTTTATCAGAGATATAATAGTGCTAGTACAAGTTCTAGCTGAGGTTATGCTGTTCTCCATTGAAAAACTACCCCTTTCACACTAGCAGAAAAAGGTAAGGATGTCAGTCGAGAAGAGGGAAGAATACTCTATGATGTAAAAATCATTTGTTATCTCTCTACAGCAATAACAATAATGTATATTATATGTAATAAGGCTGACATTTTTATCCTTATTATTCTTTAAAAAAAATGACCAGTCGTGGGCAAATATTTTATGGCTGTTCATTTTTTGTGAAAAATTATTCCTTGTTTTTTTATTTTGTTCACAATTTTAAAAAGGAATGAAAGTGATGCATTTGTCACTATGCACACAGCAGAATAGAACCCAACATTTAAACCATCCATGCAGTAAAACATATGCACACTTGCATACACTACATTTTCAAAAGTATTTGCTCACCCATACAAATTATAGGAATCAGGGACAGGAATAAAGACATTTTGGACAATTTCATGTTCCTGACTTTGTGGGAAGAGTTTCCAGCTGGCCCCTTCCTTGTTCAACATAACTGTGCACTAGTTCACAAAACAAGTTCCATAAAGTCATGGACGACAAGAGTCTGGTGTGAAAGAACTTGACTGGCCTACACAGAGTCCTGACCTTCAACTCGATAGAACATCTTTGGGATGAATTAAAACGAAGACTGAGAGCAAGGTCTTGTCCAACATTAGTGTGTGACCTCACAAACGCACTTCTGGAAGAATGGTCAAAATATTCCTATAACACACTCCTAAACCTTGCGGACAGCATTCCCAAAAGACTTGAATCTGTTCTAGCTGCAAAGGTTGGATAGACGTCATACTCAACCCTATGGATTAGCTCATATGAGTGTCAGAGCAGGTGAGCAAATACTTTTGGAAATATAGTGTACGTGCCCTGCGCGGCAAGCTGCTTCCACCGGGGGTTAGGTAACTTGGCCATACGGGGAATGGAGCCAGGGACCTTCCGGTCACAAGAGTACAAGCATGTGCATCATGTTTTGGCCTTATCCTTAAATAAGGGCAACCTGGTTGACACCTGTTTATCCACAGAATGAATAACCTCACTAATTGACTTTCACTGCTATTATTTTGAAAATGCCCATTTCAATTAATTAATCAAGTACAAAGACCAGATTTATACATAACCTGCATGTTCTGTTGGTTTTTTATGACTACTACACCTATTGGTACATTCATTGCCATATAGTAATATAATTTCTAACAGTGATTGATCTTGATTGATCAAAACAGTGATTAATGTTGGACTGCTATTATTTTTTTACACAACTGTACAATTAAAAGCAATACACACGATATGCATTTTACACACTATTTTTAATTATGAGCTTAAAAAAATCCACAATATTTAAGAGATTTCACACACTGCTACTCAAAGCATTAAAGACAATACAAACAGTAGGTTTTTGATCGGGTTATCGGGTAGAATGCCAACAGCCTCAGATGTACTTAAAATCTTGTTTAATACAACATTTCCACTGCGTCACAAATTTAGTTAGTAGCCTTGAGTGGCTATCCCTTCAAATCAACTGATTTTTCCCTGTCCTTTTAAGCTTTGACATAACTTTTATGAGTCATGTTCTAAATCAGATTCTGTAAGTTTACCTCTGCAAGCACCAAGAGCTCTTACACAAAGGTCAAACATTTTTGGCCAGTTTTAAACAAAACGGAAGGTCTTGCCAAACACTAAGCCTTTATAGTGACACTGAATACCATGTATGCCACTAAACAGTAAATAATACTATAGTAGTATGTGATTTGAGAAATAAACATGTTTGTTCGCTCGTACCTTGCTTGGGTGGATGCCAACATGGACAGTTGTTCCGTTAGCCTTCTCACGCTGCACACGCTCAATGTAGATAACGTATTTCTTTCTGTATACCTGGACAACTTTGCCAATCTGCTGGCCTTTGTAATGTCCCCGGACCACCTGTTTATAAGAAGATGAATGTTAAATATTTATGCAGTTTACAGTTCAACAAATACATTCAAATATTTTCCACAGTAACAAAAAACGTTTGTTTCAATAGCCCAGCTGAGGAACATGAGTTTAAACTGGTCTAAGACCACTAATTATATCTTATGAGTTATCCTGACAGACAATACAACGGCTGATCACTCAAACACCTGGCTAATAAATTACACACTCGCTCAGACCCATCCTCCAGTATTCCATTTATGGTGTTTGGCAGATTTTATTCAGAGACTTCTCTTCACGCAAGGGTTAAGGGCCTTGCTCAAAGAGCAGAGAGGGAGAATAGAGGCAGCTTGGCAGTGGTCGATCTGAACCAACCAGGTGTTTGAGCAATTGCTGAAACACATCTGGTAATTATCATTCAAGTGGCTTTGTTTACCTATAGCTGGCCTTATATGAGAGCTGATGGTACGTAATTTCAGACGGATATGCCAAAAATTTACGATATAGGTTCATAACTGAAATTCAGCATTAATAATTAACTTTGGTACATTATGACTACAGTTCACACATTATGTTATACAGTAGATACATTATAGATTTTAACAGGTTTAATAGATTGCATTCCCAGTCAAGATCCACATTTATTCTTGCAAGTATCATATATTAAGCAATCAAAAAAAAAAAAAGACATTCTTACCTGGACCTCATCATCCTTCCGGATAGGCATGGACCTTACGTTGTATTTCTGGCGGAGCTCTTTGGAGAGAGGTGAAGACATTATCTTCCTGCGGATGTGCGACGGGGCATTGAAGTGCCTTTTACGGTTCTTACGTCTGGAGGAGGTCACAAACGGATTGATCTTCATGATGGCTGTGGAAAAAAAAATAAGACATACTCACAAGTCAACCTATACACAGGAAGCCTAACACGAGCAGATTATGATGCACTGTGCATCAAACTGCAAGAGACAAAACTCAAATAGATAACATGACCAGTTTTCTGCCAACACAATCTATATACAGCACTACTACAGTTGCCACGGTACACGGGTGCTTAGATGTTCTTTAATAACCGTGGATATGGGGAACAATACAGATAAGTGTATATACTTAAACCGTTAAAACTTTAAATTACCAGACCATGAAAATGTGACGTGAAGCCGACGGCTAATGTAAGCGTTACAAGATCAAAACAAGTCACTTTAAAGTGCACTTTGGTCCTACATGTCCATATACACTGTATAGATGTATGTACTAATTGTTTTTTTAATAATAAAATATTAATCGTGTACAGTAAAGGGTCGAACGAGCGTTAGCTAGCATGTTGCTAATGTGGCATTTCGGCTTATAGTAGGCTTGCAATGGAGCTTACTAAGAAATATCATTGTTTTATAAATATTTATACATTTCAATATGAACGAAAGTGAAATCTGGACGTTAAGTAGATGAAATGGCGAAGGATGGACAAAGATAGAGCTTTTACACATTTGCTAACATTGCTTACCCTACCGATTACTCCGCTATGGCCGCCGGAAAAGAGGCTGGAAACTACTTCCGCCCGAATTAGTCGTGAGGTAAATATCGCGAGGTTTGGAAACGCGCTCTAGCGCGTGGTGAGTGTGAACGTGACAAGCTGGATCTTGGTATAAAAACAATGTAATGAATGATGCAAGATAAATAACAAAATCGCACGTTGCCTTGTGCAGTGTATAAAAGTAAAAATATATATTTATGTCTTCGAAAAGCTGTTTTAGGAAAAATGATTAAAAGCGTGTTAGAAATAAAAGTAATAGGTGATAACTTAAAATAGTACATTAGCAGTTACGTGTGAAGGAATGGTGATAATTGTGAAAGATCGTTTTAATTCTGTTGATTCTCTGCAAAACGAATCACAGCTAACCGAAAACTATAATATACATATACAATTATAACTATACATACAGTGTATATATATATATATATATATATATACAAATATATAATATACAATTATAACTATACACACAGTGTATATAATTGTATAATATTGTACAGTATATTGTATGCATATGATTGTGGATACAGTAGTTATTTTTTATGACTATAAAATTAATCTTATAGCATATAACAAATTCTTGGATAAACCTTTAAGCAATGGCTATAAGCCATTACCATTCATTCAGTCATTTTCTGCTGCTTAATCCACACAGGGCCAGCCAGTGTCCAGTCAGCAACTGTGGGCACAAGGGAAGTAAACAGAACCTAGAGTCAGGGCGCCACTCCATCGTAGGGCACATACACAAACAGTCAAGCACATTCACACAATAAGGGCCACTTTAGAGCTACCAATTATCCTAACATACATGTCTTTTAGAATGTAGGAGGAAACCGAAGCACCCGGAGAATACCCACTCGAACACTCGATTCCATCCATGAATCGAACCCAGGTCCTTCTTGCTGTTAGGCTTAGGCACTGCACCACCATGTTGCCCATTTTTAAATTAATAATTGTAAGAATTAGGAAATGTTTTCACCAGTGTTAAAATATAGATATAGATTATCAACAGTTTTCTCAGAGAAACACATTTGAAGGTAAAATGTTACCCTTACTGTACATTTTATTGTAACCGAACACTTTAAAAAATATCTTTTAATATTTAGTTAGCCGTGTTCGCGTAGGTTTTTTCTGGGTGCTCCGGTTTCCTCCCACAGTCCAAAGACATGCACGCTAGGTAAATCGGAAATGCTAAATTGTCACTAACTTGTGTGTTGATATGTGGCTTTGTGTATGATATGAGACTTGTGTACGAGTATAACCGTGTTCCTGTCATTAGAATAGACACTGGTGCTGAGGATGACGTTAAAAAAATAAAAAAATAAATAAATAAATAAATAAATAAAATAAATATTTAGTTAGCTAATGTGTTAAATATGTCAGTAGCAAGTATTCCGGTCTTAAAATTGACATTTGTTTTAGTAGACAATACACCCTTTGAAAAAATGTTCAAGGTTTGTCTTCTTCCTAGTGCATCCGTTTCCTTCGCGCTCAATCATAAATCAGGTGAACTAGAGAAAGGTCGCCTTTCACAAATCAGACAGCTGAATGAAATAACGTTGCCTTTCATAAATTCAAATTTAGGAATCAACATCCACTATTGCGGTAGAAATATGAAACATGAGACACTAAAACAATGAAACACATGAAGGGAACGGATGTGTGTACTTTGCTCCAGGTCAATAAAAAATTACTCAGGTGGTGAGAAGATGTCTCTTCTTAGTGTTTTTGAAAAACCTGTCAAAAGACACTTTGCTCTTAAACCACAGACTGAACAAACCTTGAACACAAGTTTTCATTTGAATGGAGACTGGAGCCTTATTCTTTTGTTTTATGAAGAAAACAATGAAGCTATTTGGTTTGCAGGTGGGTTTCAAAAGCAGAACCATCATGTACAGTCAAATGTGATTTGTTGTTGAAGGCAATAATTTGGAGTTAATTGTTTTTTTCTTATTTATTGCAGAACATTGGCATGCTGACGTTCCTACCAATAAGACTGTATGCATTTGTCTGGGCATTGACAGACAATGTTTCTATAGACTTCTGAATTTATTCTACAGCTCCCATCAGACATGGAATCATCAGTAAAAATTAGTAATACAGTTCCCAAAGGGGCCACACAAGCACAAGCCATGATGCAGCTTCCATAGAGAATGAATTTTACCTTTCATCGATTTAGTGGTTAATCCTGGTTCTAGTGGTTCATCTCTGTACTTCTGTGCAAACTTTAATTTCTGATTCTGATAGTTTGCATATTCTACTGATCTCACAATAAATGCTGTTGATTTCTTTGACCACCATGTTCAGCGTCTGGTTGTTAGTAAACCAGTATCAGCTATACCCAATCATGCAATAGTTCTGTTTGATGTCCCTTCTTTTGATCTTCAAAATGGTTGGTTTTCTCCAATAGACAGCTTTCTGGTCTGAATATAGGTCTCCTTTTTACCAACAAATACAGGCAACACATGAAAACCAAAAGTCTACAATAAGACTAATTTAATATTTAAACAATTAATCTAACAGAGACACCTGAGCCAGACGAAACAGCTGGCAATCACAATTTACAATACATTTTCAGGACACGGGAAAGTTCAAACAAAAAGTAACATGCTTTAACTTGTTTAACACATCCAGGTGGAAATAACAGGATATGAAAGCTGCATCTTATGGGGGAAATGAAAAACCCGTCTGATCCAAAACCCAAATGTATTCTGTCGAAAGTATCGACTTGTTAATACATTACTGGATAAGAAAGTACAATTTGCTTGATTCAATTGAATCTGTCCCAAATAACAGCTATGTGATCCTCATTGTGCAATTGCGTCTGTAACAAATCTAAATAACTAGCTAAATATATAACCAATAACTTAATACCAACATAAATATATACATTTCAATATCAGAACTAACTTTCAGAAAGCAGGTAGGAGAAAAATACGGACATTCTTACATTTACTTCCACAAACATTAAGAAAGTTCCTATTATCAGCCTAATTCCTTACAAGACTGAATAGGAATGATTTTGTGTATAGATGCTAATAAAAGCACTAGCCTCTCTCATATAAAGAATGCAACAGCATGGGATAATTTGAATATTGAATCTGAGCCAACTTCCAAAGATCTGGTTTAAGGAGAACAATGTGAGGTCATCATACACATTTCCATGTTTGCCAGGAACCATGGGTTACCTCTATAAACACCACATGGATGGTACTGGAATAATGATCGTTTGGGCTTGTTTTGCAGTTGATCAACCGGGAAACTTTACTTTATACAAAATTATACTAGACAAACGTGACGTAAAATGTCCAGCAGCATAAGATGGGCTGAAATTTAGTAAAGCAACAGAACATTTATCACAGTGCCCAAGAACACTAGCAAATAAAGACTGCAAATAGCAAAAAATAATATCAAGCACTTAGCACAAACTTCCCTTTAGAATGAGGTGGGAATGTTTACTTCACTTTATCGTTGCTAAAGGTGGTTTTACATGTTGGTGAATGACAAAACTTATTCTTCCCAGTTGGATTTTTATAAACTGGTTCATTTTTTTGGATAGTTATCATTACATTTAATAACACTAATAACAGCGTAATGTAATTGTCGTCTGCAGAGATTACGCTGTATGTTTGTTAAAAGTAATTCTTGGTAGTAGTTAGAAATAGGTCCAGTAGAATAAGTATTTAAATAGAATTCAAAGATTGTTATTTTTTTAATCAAATACTTTATTTTTTATGAATAAAAAGCATATTTAGTTAAAAAAATGTTCTGAATGTTCTAGTTGTGCGCCATTTTATTTCATATCGCCCTACGGTCCGCCACATGTTAATTGTAGTGAATACTATGGGCATTATGCTGCATATGTAGACTGTTTCCTTTTGTTATTCACAAATATGATCAGGCTATTGTATAGTATACAGTATTTAGTTTCTTTCCCACTTATATTATAGGCTCAGTTTCACTTTTTAACAGCTGAGTGTTGAACACACATTTAATAACGCTGCTCTTTTTCAAAGCGGAAGCGGCGCTAATGAATTGCCCTAACCTGCCTATAAAACAGGTGTTCTTTCTTTGGTCATCTCAATAGGATCCATTGAAAAGAAGCGCACGCCAATAAAAGAGGCTGAAAGACAAAAGCCGGGATGGTTCATGTCCGTATAGCGGCAGGCGATGTTCTGTGTGAGAGAGTGTATCTATAGACCTTCAAAGTAGAGTTTGTTTGCTTTGTGGCAACAGGGCTTAAGAACTTCCTGAAAAAGAAATAAAAGGCGTATTTGAGTAAAAAGAAGGTACAATACGGCACAAAGTAGTGATGATTCAAAATTTCGAGCCCACTTATATACTGCAAATAATGCTCTACTCTTTATTTTAATGCTGTTTGATATATTTAGTCCCTAAACTTTCCGATAGGTAAACATGTTGTTCCAGACTAGTATGGACATGAAAAGCTTAGAACATATTTAATATATTTATTATTTCATTGCACTTTAATAGATTGCATGTCTATCATGTGATAATAATTCTAAGCTACCCAAAACAGAGCAGCATATGGATGAATAGCTATCCTGTAGCCTATTAGTAGATTCTGCAAGGTGCAGTTATCAAATATGCCATTAATTTTTTTTTTTGCAATACACTACGTAACCGCACTGAATGTATCCTGCATGTGGCTCCTCCTTCAGCTCCTCATGCAGCACAGGTGTGTCCTGGCCGGTAACAAAACCTGGTATGAAGTGGCACGCATGCTGATTGCGCCAAAAGTTATTTATTACTTGGAGGAACACGTGTGCCAAATGTAACTGCAACCATCTGACTGAAAACCATGGGCAGATTTTGGAACGAGGTAAGTCGCATTGGCGCGGATTGATTAAACAGTTCCTACTTTTTGTGAACGGCATCTGCCTTGCAACGCTGTGTATAAGTGATACCTGATGCCCTCTGTCTCTCCCGCACAAGCAGCTGTTTATGGTGCTGATGCTGGTGGATGTTATGGTCGTGGCGATGGCGCGTAAAGAAGGCAAAGCGCGAAGGCGTAAAGTGGAAGGTGAACAGGACGCGCAGCCGCAGCGCAACGCCACTTCTTTCCAGATTCCCCTCGACCCTATTCTGACCGGAGACCACACAGCTAAAGCAGGGGAACACGAGGTGGACTTCGACAAAGCCATAGATGACATGGTGTCCCAGGTGAGGAACAACCCGGCTTTGTCCAAGAGCAAGTGCGTGGTAGATCGTCATCTGTGGATGTCCAACAGCAGAAGCCTCTCTCCATGGTCGTACAGGTCAGTCGAGCCTCCGCTGGTTAGAAAATGAATATTATTCATAATATTTACTGTAATAAATACATAAATATTTGCATAAAACATCTAAAATACGAAATGATTCAATAAACAAACAAACAAACAAATAACAAATCTATAAGATAATAGCGAAATTCATAAAACATTATGGGTATTAAAGACATTTCTATTTATGTAGTGTGTTTCCAAAATTGTCTATACAGATGCATGCAGATGTTTTGCTTTACTTTTGAGAAACTTATTTTAACCAACACTATAGTCTATTTGTGTAAAAGTTCATATAGTGGGAACATCAGTGGATATCAGTTTGTACGTGTGCATATTTGTTTATGAATTTCGATTTTCTATTGTGATATATGACTCAAAATGTCTGCCTCCAAATATCCGGCTTTCTTCAGGTGCTTTCCTTTGTTGTCTTATTTGATGGCTTGCACAAACACTATTGCATTCCATTTGCACTTTTTGTGCAGCCTCAAAAGAAATGCACTAAAGTGCTGAGATTCTCTTAAGTATATCTTTAGCCAATATTTTACCCGACAGGGCTCTGGTGTTCTTATATACTAACCTCCCTGTGGCCGTGCCTTCACTAAATCATGTAGTTGTGAGTAATGTGCACAATAACTAGGTGAGAAGCAGCTTGACTTTGGAATCCTGTTATTTTTTATGTATAGCACCAAATTATGTTACAAGTTACATAAAGGCATGTCTTGGTGCTTTAATCCTAATTGTGTGGCTTTAATCCTTGACCTTAAACATTACTTTAAGACTAATTTTAATAAAATTACAATTTAATTATATGAAGCATGCATTACTTTCATGGTTCCACATGAAAGGACATATTAAAAGTAAGAAGGATCAATGTTCTTCACCAGTAGCAAGAGAAGCTACCTAATTTCATATGTTTTTACAATGAGTGTGAAGATGACTTGTATAATAAAGGCTCATTGTTTATAATAAAAAAACATTTGCACTCAGTTGTTCTAAATGTAGTAAGCGATGTAGGAAATAACATTACAATAACATTAATGACTGTTATCATCTAAAAATAAAGCATGTGGTGCAGTGCTGTATGTGTAAACACTTGTGTAGGCTTGTGTTACTTCTGGAAAATAAATGAAACGCATCATTAGTTTGTTCAGACCACATCCTGTGTCAAATTCCATCAACATCAGATAACAATGTAACAAGTGTCATTATTTGTATACTCCACCCTGTACTGCAACAGGATCAATCACGATGAGAACCGCAGGCCTGTTGACATACCAGAGGCCAAGTGCGCATGCACAGGCTGCATTAACCCGTTCACCATGCAGGAGGACCGTTCCATGACCAGCGTGCTCATCTATGCCAAGATCCCGGTACGACGGCTGCAGTGTCCCCGCAAGAAGAAGAAGAAGTGTGTGCCACGTTACCGCACTATGGTGGAGAGCATCGCCGTGGGCTGCACATGCATAGCAGGCTGATCGCCACGAACTTTCACTTGGATCACATGTTTCATTGATGCATATGGTCAAAGTCAAGTTGCTGAACCAGTTCTAAAGAGAAACACAGTGTATCTTCCTACACCAGGGCAACTCTCTGTCCACTTCACTGTCACAACTGCATTTTAATGTTGTTTTCTGTACACAGCAAAAACACCAGTGTTGAATCAACACATGCTGTGTTGACACCTGCTGTATATTGGAGATAATTATTAATATTTACTAATTATTATTAGACATTTATCTATTTAGCAGCTGCTTATTATGACTTGTCATACCAAGTTAAGTCATTTCTTTCTCTGTTTGACTTATTGAGGCAACATAAAAGCTTTCTATTTGTTATTCTTTAGGCACAAAGCCTGCAGCATCTGTATTGTATTTCTTTCCTACTGAATGCATGAGAACAATTTGTTATTCTTAAACGTTCTCCCGTGTAAGCGTATATGTGGGGCCGAGATTTTCATAGTCACGGTTGCATCTTGCTGCTTGTTTAGTCTGATTGCAATAGGCAATCGCTTTATTGCTATCTATCTATATCATTTTCTTCTTATTAATAATTTTCTCATTATTCCAGCATTTCTTTTATTCTGCTCATGCTGAACGTTTGCTTCAGAGTTTAGTCTTAAACATTATGCTTTTTGTAAATGAGCTCAGTGCTTTTATTTTGCAACACTGTAAAAAACCAACGCATACGTTTATTACTAACACAATATATAGAGCTATATAGACTGAAATAATATTCATTCGTAAATTACTCAAACAGGTGATTAAATAAAACTGGCTTTTAACAAAACAGTATATATAAATGTTATGATGACGTAATTTAGCAAAACAAATGGTGTGTTGTGATTTTTTTTTTACTTATTCCTATGTTAATTATGATTTCATACATCAATGTCACAGTGATACAATGGATAGCTTTGTCAACTCACGTCAAGAAGGACTTTCTGTGTTTGAATGTTCCCCCAGTGTTTTCATGTGAGTTTTCTCTGGGTACTCTGGTTTCTTTATGCATTCCAAATACATGCATGCTAGGTTAATTTGTGTCTCTAAAGTGTTCCTTTAGTGAGAGAATGTTTGTGTGTGACTGTGTGTGTGACCAACAATGTATTGGTGCCCTGTCTAGTGTTGTTCCTGTTCTTGTGGCCAGAGTTGTCGGTGGGCACCGGCGGGCCCGCGACCCAATTGGATTAAATGGAGGAAAATGACAGAATTAATGTCACAGTGCCTTATTATTATCTAAGAGCAATCATTTATTTTTAATGAAAATTGCTTATTTAATGAATCATACTAATAGCTTGATATCTATACATTTAAGCTCTGTGTAATATCTTTTTCTTCTTCTTCTTTCGGCCTCTCCCTTTTATCAGGGGTCGCCACAGCATGTCAACATTTTCCAACTTACTCTGTCCTCTGCATCTTCTGTTTTCACACCAACTACCTGCATGTCTACATTGACCACATCTATATATCTCCTCTT
>JAOUQV010000009.1:2976839-2986981 GCA_028565295.1 Aspidoras spilotus | reverse complement strand
ATTGGCCGCAAAAGGAGGCCCTACACCATACTAATAAATTATTGTGGTCTAAAACCATGTGTTTCAGTTTCATTGTCCAGCCCCTGTATATAGTACATACGCTATATTGCCAAAACTATTTGCTCACCCATACAAATATCGCAATTAGTTCCAATCACTTCCATCGCCACAGGTGTATAAAATCAAGCACCTAGGCATGCAGACTATTTTTACAAACACTGGAAGGCATACAAAAACTGCCAGAAATTGGTTATGGGCACTACATTACCCAGTGATCCTCTTTCCTGTTAATTCATACCATACCTGCAGACCTTTGAGTGTGAGAAACTAGATCAGTTTTCCTCAGAGTTTTAAATGATTGCTCAGAACCAGGATCCCTGCAGGTCAACATTACACATGTGCTCCTTGTGTTGTGTGTTGCTAAGACATGACTCTATGCTTTATTTTTTCTATGCTTTATTTTATCTGATTCTATGCTCTAGTTCTTGGGTTGTATATGTGTGCAACATAAAAAAAATGCCACGTGTGTAAAAAATCCAGTCAACTGTCAGCTGTATTATAAGAAATCTAAAATGTTTGGGAACAAAGCAACTCAGCCACAAAGTGGTAGGACATGGGGTCAGTGGATGCTGATGCTCATAGTGCGAAAAGGTCGCCACTATAGACCTCCAAACTTCATGTGGTTTTCCTGTTCATGTGGCCTCAAGAACAGTGCTTAGAGAGCTTCATGGAATGGGTTTCCATGGTCGAGCAGCTAAATATGTGAGTCAAGCAGGTGGATGAATAATTTTGGCAGTGAATTACATAAAAACATCCTAATTGCCAAGATACACCACTAGAAGCACAGAATGAAGGAAGCTTGAAAAAAACAATATGATAAAAATCCATAAATAGTAAATTTAATTATGCAGTTTTTTAAGATTATAGATTTTAGATTATATAAAATATCCAGAGCAGTGTTTGAGTAGCTAAACTATAAAGGCATTTAAAGATTATTATGCAGCAATTTATATTTTTACATTTTAGAATTTAACTAATACACAAGTAAGCAGATATAAATACTTATATAATGTTTTTAAAACGATGGATTTATACATGCACTATTCATTGGCATATCTGGAAATTATGGAGTATTACATATGCATACAACAGTTACTAAGTATACTTATTGTTCACAATAATTTATTATGGGACCAAAAAACACAATAATTGATAATATATTGTATAAATTACATCTACACACATATCCTTAAAATGTATTATTATCACACTTTACAACATATGTTTGAATATTTTTATTATATTGTATTTTACATTACACTATGTTTAAACACTTTTTATTCCTGTTTTTGTTTAATATCTGTTAATATTTGTCAATATTTGTTTAATAAATCACATTGATAAATTGAGTCAATTTGCAACAGTGCATCTTAAAGCAAATCATATTTAGTGATACTTTTTGAATACTTTATTATTCTTTATCGTTAATAATGAATATTGTTAATCAACCTTTATTACATTGTATGGCATGTTGCCCAAATAAATGATTATAAACTTTATATTCATATAATATATGACCTGTAATATAATGTTAGACTTACCGCCATTTTGTTCGTCGATTCTGAAACCAGGTTTTGACCTGAGCGTCGGTCATTTTAAGAGTCTTGGCGAGAGCCGCGCGCTCAGCACTGGCCAAATACTTCTGCCGGTGAAAGCGTTTCTCTAGCTCGCAGATCTGCAGGCGGGAAAACGAGGTGCGGGGCTTCTTCCGCTTTGGGGGTGTTCGATTCTGGTAGGGGTGACCAATGCGTCGAGTGATTGGCAAGGCTAGAAGGGCTGCATGGGGAAAAAACTGGGAGTCATATATGTGTGTAGATTGGTCATAAAATTTTCAGGCCTATACGGAACGTGAGATCATTCATCTATTAATTATATTTTATTAGCCGATGCCTCTGTGCGCCAGGGCAGAAACAATCATAGACGGGGCGCCACTCCATCGTAGGGCACACACAGTCACACACATGCAAACATAAAGGGTCACTTTAGAGACAACAATTCACCTTGCACCTGGAAAAAAAACGCGCACGAACACAGAGAGGACATGTAAAACTCCCCACGGAAATTTCCAGAAACATACAAATACTCTACGCGTGGAGAATTTAGAATTCTATACAGAACACAAGAATACATATGATAATATTTTGTCACTATTTTGCATAATGCGGTATTTTTCGTAAAGACCTTTGTGACCAGGTTCATCCTTAGATAGCCTAATTTAAACTAATCTACATATTTTTTAAATACGAATATTAAACTTGCTTAATGCTTTGTGCTATAATTTTGCGTTATTTATGCTTTCTGAAGGCACTATTAAAATGCCTACCTTTAAGATAGAGTACCCAGCTGTGTTGAGTGGGTGCAGACACTATATCACACAGAAGCAGACTGTAACTCAAAACGTGCTAATTACTTCAAAATCACAGCGTTTATATTCCATATTCCTTCGTACATATTCAATCATGTCAATCTACCTGATGTTGTAACTTGCAGAAAATTAATTAATTATGTATTTATTTATTTATTTCGTCATTTTACTGTAAACATATTTGCAAAACAATACACACGTGTAGGCTTATTTTTTTGTAAACGACTTGATCAATACATACTCCGTGTGCTCATGTTAGACTGTCTTTTATTATCCTCATCATTTGCAGTGTGCCACCCTTTTGTTTAAATGCATCAGTTTAATAGATTAATAGATTTAATCTTTTATTTCTAGACTTGGTGCTACACACCACATTAAAGTGCCCTTGTGCAAACAGTACAACCAATAAATACACGACAGTGCGAACAATAAATACGGACAATACAGAACAATAAATACACACAGCGTGCGCAATGAAATGGGGTTTTAATATAGAAAATAGCAGTGTTTGAATTTTAAGGAAGCCTATTGACCTAATGACTTGAAATGATCTGAAAGCAATCCAAAGCTGCCCCACATGCCATCACCATCTCGGGAAAATGTTTACATTTCTGCAAATACTCATAGATAGACCAAAGGAATCACGTTGTAAAACTTTAGTTGATCTGCTCCTATTCAAATAATGTGCATTAACCTGATACCACACTGTGATGTAGAAGCAAAAAAAGTACAAAGTACTTATAAAATCGCGTTCTACATCAAAACTATGCAGCTTTCATCTGTTCATACGATAGACATATCTATAAGTTTAATGTATAGAATTGGACTGTACGTGAATTCGTATTTATAACGTCTTTATTTTATTTATAACGTACTATATTTTGTACTCTGTATTTACGATTTATTAGCAAATTGCTCTTAATAGCACATTTATATTGCATTTTCAAACACCTTAAACAAATCCTTAAATTTACGTTTTACTATGTGTGGGGAAGTGTGGAGCAAAATTATTGGAATGCATTCCAATATAGGACATTCCTGCATCTAATCAATGACATAGTACTAAGGGTTCTGTGACATATGGGCACAGAGTAAAAACAGAGTAAAATTGTGTTATATAATTTTGACTAAAACTGATGTAGTCAGGAGTTTGATTTAATAGAAGCGAGTTAATAGATGTTTATTGGTTATATGTAATAATCAAGAAACATCCGTGAATATAGATTCTTAACTGATATAATAGAGAGCAGAATCGGTTGCTGTTTTCCAAAACAATTTTGCTTTTTGTTAAATCATTTAGATTGCAGCAAATGTAGCTATAGGGTTTTAGAAAACGGCCCATAACAGTTTACAACTGTAACCTAGCAAAGGGGCATGATTCATTTCACTCTGTTGGGAGAGTTTTTTCCACGCTTTCTGTATTTTCCAGTGTTTCCAGTGTTGTTTAAAGAAACAAATAAACAAATAAATAAACAAACAAACAAACAAATAAATAAATAAATAAATAAATAAATAAATAGACAAAAACGTAGACATTTACTTATTTAACTCTGTCTGGCCGCGGGGAGCATCAATATTTTATAAACATTCTCCCATTTTAATTTTTTTAAATTGCCTTTAACATTAGATCCAGTTTTTTTTTTTTTTTTATTAATTCACTGTTAAGCTATTTAAATTATATTAATATGTTGTCTAAATTATTATTTAAAAAATATTTTAAAATTAAACACATATGCACTGGTGGAGGTGGTGGTACGATACAGGAGTACAACTTGGTATCCTAAACCCAGGGTCGCTATTTCACCTGTCTGTAAGTGAGACTTTACCTGGCAGTCTGTCTTTGGTGAATCTGCGGTGATTCTCCACCCACGGGAAGCAAAGCGGCCCGAATCCTGGGGGTGCGCTTACCACAGGTGGCGCTATAGCGGCCCCAAGCGGTCTGTGCGCCGGGACCCGGATCACCCCGTGGTGTCCCAGAGTCCTGTTCGCCATGAACTCGACCGGGTCCTCAAGAGCAGGAAAAGCAGACAGTGGGGCGACCAAGGCGGTAAATGTTGTGGTGGTAGCGGTCTGCGACTCCGAGCTGCTCTCAGAGCCATGCTGTCGGTCAGAAGAACCGAGAATCCGGTCTATACCAAAACGAATGGGTTCATTGATCGGTTTAGACGATTGCTCCGGTCTCGGACTTTGGGAGCTTTCCATATTTCCTGTTTACAACCCGCGCGTGGGTTGAGGAAATATAACCAATCAGGCAAAACGCAGTGTAACTGAGATCAGTGTTTGTCCAGTATGTCTGTCCATTTTCTCATCTGTTATGGTTTGCTTTTTGTTCTGTTTCAAAGATTCCGACATATTCCGTTACATCTGAATCCTCCTCGGTTGAGCTTATTCCTATCAAACTGTCGCATCTTCCTCTTGCATTTTGCTAAAGTCACAATGTAGTGCTTTCATTGGTCGAGTACGTCAAACCCTCTCCCCGCTATTGGTTACCATCAGCTGCTTGACCCAGTAGAGCTGAGCGCGAGAATGTCAGAGTCCTATATCGACCATCGATATTCTGCTATAAAAATGTACAATAATATTTCTTATTTATTGTTGTATTTTTACGTTTTTACACATGTGTTGCAGTCACAGAGAATTATCCTGACACATCGGACAAAGTCAGTATTAATAACTTTACATTTCCAAGATTTATTCCTACATTAGATTTCAGGTATACAGTAGATTTACACACCGCACTCAGCTGCCAGTTCAGAGGCAAATGTCAATCACCCGAAAACAAACTTTTAGATGAATTAAATATTTATAAACTCTTATGTAGATTCTGAAAAAAAACTTTATAATCTTACCGCTGTGATATATAAAAATAGTGTGAGGAGAGTAGATTAATCTTTATCATATCAGAATCAATCGTTTTACGAATACAAACTTTTTTTGCGAAACATGAACTCGAAACAGTTCATTTCAGCACATCAGCACCGCCACGTGTGTGGGCTAAAATAAATTAGAATGTCTTAAAATAAAAGAAACGTTTTACTAAATTGTTGCAGATTTGGTCGTAGGCCAACTTTTCCTCAAAAGGAAACAGAGGAGCACATGCACCTTATGGGTACCTTTAGACTCCATTACATATTTCATTTATCACTATAAATCTTCTATTCAGGAATCCCCACAGAGATTTAAAAGGCTCCCTTAACTTCCAGGTTCAACGTATACCCCATAATGACAACAAAATAGAGATTATGGATACTAGATTGCTTAAAGTTTATGGGCCAGATGATAAATTTGGGCTATGCTTAATTAAATTAAATTCCAAGTAAACAATTAGATTAAACTTCAAAAGTATGAGATAACCGGACATCAAAGACAAGCACTGTTATTTGTTGCAAATAAAAATAATAAACCTCGAACGAATTTTACTTGCTTAATATATGATGTATATGATGTCGATGTAAACATCAGTCTCAGCACACACGTGCTGTTATTTTAAATTTGGATATAATTAAAATAACTAACACTCTCTGATTATGGATACTAAATGAGATATTGTCAAAAATATTATTATCATTTTGTTAACATTTCTCAGAGAATGAACGAATCATAGGGGTCTAAGGCTAATTACGAGATATGAATATTTTACTAAGTCTCACGCGACCACGTGTGGATTAAGCGGAAGATAAGAAATTAAGGTATGAATGAGTATTGTAAGTTCGATAGAATTTTTATGTGATATGTTTGTTGCTCTGGTTATGGATGCGAAACTAAATATTTAATATAAAATGGAATTGATAACAGTTGCTCAGGGATAATACAGGTACTAATTTGTAGACATGAATGTTTTACTAATTATATAAAAAAAAAATAATAATAAAAAAAAAAATATATATATATATATATATATATATATATATATCTTTATGTATCTATATTAATGTGTGTATGTATATATATTAATGTGACATCACAGAAAATGTATAGATACAATATGGTTACTATTTCTGTTTCGCGTGCATGCTGAGATTTCAGTTGTTGCTTGGTCCAAATGATTCTGTGTGTGTGGTTAAAGTAAAATACAGTATGTATTAGTATGTATAACACTGTTTTGGACCCTGGCCTATAGGAAACAGTCACGAGGATGTGTTTATAGAAACTTCTAATCGCTTTAGAAATTCGCTCTGTAGAAGTGCGCGTGCATTTACAATAAAAATTAATTGTCAGTGTATCGAAGGATACATGAAAGATACATGAAGGATACATAAAGTCTCTAAAAGAGCTAAAAAAGTCTAAACAACACAAAACATTATATAATAAATAAAACGGGTTACAAATAAATAACATTTTACTTGCATATATTATAACTTTGTCCTAATTTAGTGACACATTAGGCCCCTAAGTTCAAGGGGAAGTGTTGATGTCTGTAAAACAGGTGTAAAAGATTGGTTAATTCGTTAATCCCTTTTCAAAATAGATGTATCGAAACTTTTTCGTTTAATGCCTATATTAAAAACTATTGTAGGTCTCTTATAGAAACTCTATGATAAGTGTTTACCCGGTATCAGTTTTATGGGTCAATGTCTCTGTGTGTCTGACCTCTCACATGTTTTTTGTAGGTTTGGAAGTGAGTGAGTTTAAGGCGTGAATGATTTTTTGGAAAACTCACGTGTGAGGTGGTCCAGCAGACTCTTTGGCAGTCCACTTCGACTCCCCGACATGCTCTCTTGGCTGATTTCTTTGCCATATGCCTTTCCCTCCTAGTGAGAAACGTCAGGATTTTTGAGATTTGTGTGAACTGGTGTGTTCTGTGATTGTTTTTTTTTTATCAGATAAGTTATTAGGTGTTTTTATTGACATCGTTGAGTTATTGTATAAAATACAGTATAGTTCATTTGCGTCGACTATCTACTATTCATATTGGTTAATTATTGTATTTAAGCTATTATAGTCAGTTGAGATTCTAAACTGTATAACAGTTATATGCGTGAAACGAAATGTCTCTCCACACACGGAAAATGACCACAGGGTCTTTGTTTGACGTTTCGTGAGTACCGTATAGGTAAAATGAAGGTAAAATGATTATATAGGCTACATCTCTCTCGAAGGACACATCTTTATTTTCAGACATACCTGTAGGCCTACAAGCTTTACCATATTGGCTGTTTTAATGTCTGTGGTAGACCGCTATTAATCAGCGTTTTGCGCTAAAAACGTATGTTTAGTATTAGCGATATTTTTCACAATTTGCGTAAAGAGAAAGTTAATCGGGAGAAAAATCCGCGACTGCGCTCCTAAAAGTCTTTGGCGTCGGGAAATTATTCAAGATTATATCAATCACTGCGCAGACACATTAAATGCTATAGATAGCTATTCCCCAAGAAAGGGAGCCGCATAAAAAAGGGAAAAAATAAGGGAATAAGAGTGAACGATTTGTCTCGGAAATGACCCCCCGGATTTACATAATGGGGGTTTGCGGGTGGTGAGCCGCGGGCGCCGTTTTTATTGCGCTCGTCTGCCATGTTATCAATTTCCCCAAGTTTACTATAAAAGAGCTGCGTGGAATTCAAAAAACACACTGAAAGGAGATATAGGCTGTAGAGCGAGACACAGGAGATGCAGAATTAAATGATACATTCTATAAAGTTTTATACGAATACCTGTACTGAAGGCAGAATATGAATTAAACATGGTAAAGTAATAGCGTATTGAAATAACCACCTGTTATTAGGAAGATACAGACTTTAATGAATCCTGTGTGAATGGGAAAATCAGACTAGAGCTCAGCGCACGTAGAATAAAGCGAGAAAACATGACAAAAGTCAAATTATTAGACACAAGTTACTTTCTCAATGCACTTTAGCAAATAAGAAACACATTTGATTGAATCAAAAACACCAAGGTGTTACTGGACTGCCTTGGGTACAAATGATCTTCAGCAACACATAATTTTTTTTGATACATGAGACCTGAATAGTAGGTTAATAATAAAAACAAGGCTTAACTTAGGATCTAACTTGCCAAATCTTTTGCATCTTAGATATTAACAATATTTCCTGAAAATCTATATATGTAAACATAAAACATGAATATCCTCACTTAACGCTCTTTGGTATAGGCTTTGGAAACCTGATTAACTGAAATCTACATTCCCTCTGAACACTAATAGTTACAGTTGCAGTATGCTGCTCACATTTGTGATTACTCTAAAAGCCAAAGGGGGTTTGAAATAAATATTATTATAAGTGATCCCATCAGTGAACTACAAACTAATTTAGGAATATACTGATATAGTATAAAAAACCTATAAAGTATGCTATGATATTCTTGTGTGATTTGATAATAATACCATGCTTTCTCAGAGGAATTAACTGAAATAATTTGTAGGTAGAAATTCCAAAGCATTCTAATAAAATCTGTATGAAATATCCTCCAGTGCGTTAAAAAGGAACAACTGACAAGTGTGCATTTTTATATGAGAGAGAGAGAATGGTTTGGGATTCTTTGTAAATAAGTAATTGTAGTTATTCTTATGGTTTGTGTTTAATACAACACTGTAGCATATACATATCTCAATACATGTGTTTATATCCTGCACCTGCATCATGTTGCTGAATATTGCTAAAGCCTGTGAGTTCTGATGAAACTTTTTGCAGTGATGTTTATACCCGAGTATTACTGTTTTAAAGTTTTTTTACATTTCATAATGTTGCCAATACGATTTCATGTATCTCCATAGAGAATCTTTTGTTATTATGGTGCAGTGTTGCAGTGGTTAAAGGCTCTGGGTCATTAAGCAAGGCTCTTATCTGCCCTTGTTCCTGGGGTGAACTGTAAAAATGATTTTGCAGAGTTGTAGAATGAACCCATTCAAATTGTTTGCATTTTCCTAAAAAATATTAGCCAAGATGATAACAATATGGTAAATCCTACCCGACCTATTTCCAAAAAGTACAAATCTAAACCACAAAAATAAATACAATTTCTCGATCTGCACTGCAATTTTTTTGTCACACTGTCGGTTGAAGGTAATATTTATATTTAACAGCTTTGCTTTTTGTCATATTGTAATTGTAAATCTTATACATACATATACAATATACATTATACACAGTTCTGATGCCAAAGTTGAACTGTAGGTTACTAAAGGCAAGTAACCTTATAAAACCTTGAATAATGTCTGAAACACGGTGCAGTTTAATGGCTAGATCATTACTTTAAAAAAGCTAACACATTGAGATATTTCAGATTTTTTTAAAGTATTGCTTTATGGGTGAACAATATGATCAGGCACCTGACAGCTGAGGAACCAGGAGATGTCAGCGACCCTGTGCCCACCGGATTCCCGCCCACTGCCAATTCACATTATTATTATGCTAAATGTTATATATTATTGTTAGTTATAGAATTATGTATTACATCATTATTATAAGTATTATGTACAGGGGTTAGACAATGAAACTGAAACACCTGGTTTTAGACCACAATCATTAATTAGTATGGTGTAAGGACTCCTTTTGCAACCAATACAACGTCAATTTGTCTTGGGAATGACACATACAAGTCTTGCACAGTAGTCAGAGGGATTTTACGCCATTCTTCTTGCAGGATAGTGGCCAGGTCACTATGTGATGATGGTGGAGGAAAATGTTTCCTGACTTGCTCCTCCAAAACACCACAAAGTGGCTCTTGATACATCACAAAGACTTGCTGTCTTGGTCACAGA
>JAOUQV010000009.1:2933844-2945076 GCA_028565295.1 Aspidoras spilotus | reverse complement strand
ATCATAAGCTTTCTCTAAATCCACAAAGACACAGTGTAGCTCTTTCTGACCTTCTCTATACTTCTTCATCAGCATTCAGCAAATCACATCTGTGGTACTCTTTTTTGGCATGAAACCATACTGCTGCTCACAAATCGTCACTGCTTGTCTAAGCCTAGCTTCCACAACTCTTTTCCAAATCTTCATTGTGTCACTCATTAACTTTATGCCACTTCTGCAACTCTGCACATCACCCCTGTTCTTATAAATTGGTACAAGTACACTTTCCCTCTATTCCTCAGGCATCAATTCACTACCAAAAATTCATTAAATAGTCTAGTCAAAAACAGCGCTTCTATCTCTCCTATACATTTCCTTACCTTTACCGGTATGTCATCAAGTCCGACTGCTTTTCCCTTTTTTATCCTTTTCAAAGCTTTCCTTACTTTATTATTGCCAAATCTTTGCTACCTCCTGTTCCACATTTTCTATGTCTACCACTCTTCTTTGCCTGTGATTCTCTTTATTCATCAGCTCCTCAAAATACTCCTTCTATTCTCTTAACCTCTCCTCACCTGTCAGTACATTTTATATTCTATCCTTGATCACCCTGATATGTTGCACATCATTTCTCTCTTTATCTCTATGCCTCGCAAGGCAATACAACTTCTTCTCTCCCTCCTTGCTGTCTTACCTCTCGTACAACGCATTAAATTCCTTCTGCCTGGCCTTTGCTACCTCCTTCTTTGTCTTATGCTTCATCTCTTTATACTCCTGCTTACTCTCTTCAGTCCTCTCCCTGTCCCATTTTTTCTTTGCCAACCTCTTTCTCTGAATAACCTCCTGCACTTCCTTGTTCCACCACCAAGTTTCCTTGCTGTCTTTCACCAGTCCAGATGACACACCAAGTACCTTCGTGCCTGTCTGTCTAATCACTGTTGCTGCTGCTACCCAACTCCTTTCTGAACTCCTCACAGCATTTCTCCTTTCTTAACTTCCACCATTTTGTCCTCTTCTCTACATTTGCCCGCTTCCTCCTTCTAACCACCAGAGGCATCCTGCAAGCCACCATCTGATGTTGTCTAGCTACACTATCCCCTGCACTACCTTACAGTCTCCAATCTCTTTCAAGTGACCTCGTCTACACAGGATGTAGTATACCTGTGTGCTCCTACCTCCACTCTTGTAGGTCACTCTGTGCTCCTTCTTCTTTTGGAAATATGTGTGTGTACCACAGCCATTTCCATCCTCTTTACAAAATCCACCATCATCTCTCTTTCTAGATTCACATCCTTAACACCAAACTTGCCCATCACCGCCTCATCTCCTTTGTTTCCTTCACCAACATGCCCATTGAAATTTGCACCAATCACCACTCTCTTTTTTCTGGGAATGCTCTCTACTACTTCATCTAGCTCCCTCTAGAATCTCATTTTCCCATACAACTTATAGCCAACTTGTGGTGCATAGCCGCTGACAACATTTCCCATTACACCATCAATTTCTAACTTCAAAGTCATCATCCTATCTGACCCCTTTTTCACCTCAACAACACTCTTTGAATAGTCCTCCTTCAGGACCACTCCATTTCTTTTCCTATCCACATGATGATATAACAGTTTAAAACCTGCACCAATGCTTCGAGTCTTGCTACCCCTCCACTTTGTCTCCTGCACACACAAAATATCCACCTTTCGTCATCATGTCAGCCAGTTCTCTACCTACATTCAGTGTTGCTACCTTCAGTCCTACACTCTTGACTCTCGTGTTCTTTCTCCGTCTCCTCACACGCTTCTCACCTCGTTGTCTTTGGCAAACAGTAGCCCAATTTTGTCACCAGTACTAGTAGTTGTCGTTGTTAACCCAGGCCATGACTGATATACAGCTAGTATGAAGGAACATTTACATTCACATTTTAGTTTTGGCAAAGGTTTTATGCGGATGCTCTTCCTGACACAACCCTTTACCCAGGCTTGGGACCGACACTAGAAATACACTGGCTTGTTCTCTCTAATGGCTGGTTTGTTTCCAAAATTTCTATTTTCTTATAATCCAGCTGAGAGTTGAATGTGGAATTTTTAGGAGCCAGGAAATTTCACGACAGGATTTGTTACACAGGTGGCATCCTACCACAGTTCCACGCTGGAATTCACTGAGCTCCTGAGAGCGACCCATTTTTTCACAAATGTTTTTAAAAACGGTCTGCATGTCTAGATGCTTGATTTTATACACCTGTAGCCGTGGAAATGATTGAAACACCTGATTCCGATAATATGGATGGGTGAGCATTATGGTTCAATATAGTGTAGTGTATTATCAAGTCACATGATTAAATATTTCGGAATATCTTCAGAGGGGACACGCAAGCACGTAGACAGTAGTCAATTTAAAAGCCGTTTTTATTAGTTAAGTCCTAAGCACTACACATTTCCATTGGTTGGTCACTAAACAGTACGCATGTCTTATTTCTGGCTAACTAAATGGGGACCGCAAATGGGCTTTGTCTTTAAATATGTATGTTTGGTGGTTACCTAATGATTTGGTTATTTCTGAAGGCGGTACACGGAAATTAATCACAGAAAAATTTTTGTTGTGATCTGATGTACATTATCCTGTACATTTCTAGCTGCTGACCTTATGCTGGGCTGTTATTGTGTATTATAAAGTTGTATTATAAAATAATTTTACAATTATTTAAAATCAAGCCAAAATATATGTAGATATTATAATGCTCATTAATGTTGCATGGGCTGCGGGTGCAGGAGGGGTACATAATGCACGCTATGGCTAGATCATCATTCTGTCCTCTCTAATGCCTTTGCTGGCTGGACAAAGAGTGACATCCCTTGCAATGGAGCACTGTGCTGTCTAACTATTATTATTCTATTGGATGTTGCCAAGGTCGGCACTGTGGCAAAGTGGCATCTCACAGCAAGAAGGTCTTTGTTTCCATTTCTGGGTCGGGCACCCCGGGTCCTTTTTGTCTGGAGTTTACATTTTCTCCCCAGGTCTGCGTATGTTTCTTCCTAGTATAAAGATGCGGTAGGCTAATTGGTGTCCCTAAATTGCCCTTGGTGTATGGGTGAGTTTGTGAGTGCCCTGCCATGGAGTGAAACCCTGTCTATGGTTCTTCTTTCCATGCAAAATGTTTGCTGGCTAGCCACTGCGACCCTAACTATTAATATGTGGTATAGAAAATAAATGAATGAATTAATGAAGGTGTATTCTCAAAAGTAGGTCACTTTTTTTCTACTGCCCATTAAACTTTTGCACATTCTTACTTCGTGTATTTCTTGGCCCAATCAGTACACAGATTGTGAATCTTTAGCTCTTAGAGCTGCAGGTTTTGATCATATACATATAACCCTCTAGCAATAAACTATTCTTACTGTAGCCATATCTATAACTGGACACATCTGGATGGTTTTAATTAAAGTATTTTATTGTTCTTTAGTCTTTTTCGGTCATGGGTGGCATAGTGGCGCAGTGGTATCTTTTATTAATAGCTTTGATGTGGACAGACTGTCAAAAAAGCATTTCACTACAGGTTATACTGTGTATTACTGTGTAAAATTTGATTTGATTTGATGGTAGTGCTGTTGCCTCACGGCAAAAAGGACCCCGGTTTGATCCCCCAGTAGTGTGACCCGGAAATTTTTTGTGTGAAGTTTGCTTGTTCTGCATGTGTTCGTGTAGGTTTACTCTGGGTATTCCCCCACAGACCAAAGACATGCATGCTAGCTAAATTGGAGACACAAAATTGTCTGGTCTGAAGCCCGAAAGGGTAAAGTTTGCGTCAGGAAGGGCATCAGGTGTAAAACATGTAATTTGTGCTTTATAAATTGACTTAATTTGAATATTTGTTTGTATACTTGTTTGTCATTGTGTTGAGTATGACGCTGTTGGAGTTCTGAGCATTAGAATGTCCAGTGGTCACACCTTAAAAGTTTTGCAGTCTACTGTATACTAAATCTTCCAAACCTGCCGAATAATGAGTCACACCTTATATAGATTGTTGAACACTTTAAATCACCTTAAACCTCTCTTAATAAATAATGAATCCTCACTAAAATTATTCATATCCAGGTTTTCATGTTTAAGCGATGGATAATATACACAGACAGTTCGTAGCACATGCTGCCTAGTGTATGCAGTGCTCCATGATCTCTCATTATTTTATTTCTCTCTCTGTCACCTCTATGTAGGATTCTGGAGCTGGATCTTGTAGTACGGGATGTGAATGGAAATATTTTGGACCCTGACAATGCCAGTGTTATAATGTTATTTAGAGCTCATGAAGATGCCACAGCAAAGATCTCTGAACGTATCAAAGAAGAGCAGGTATGAAAGACATCAACCACTCTGTCTGTATTGCATTGTCATTTATATTTCCTGTTACAAAAGGGTTAAACTTTAGTAACTCAAACTTTACAAAGTGTGATTAATGTAGCTCAGCGAGACTACAGTCATAAAGATGACAATGTGAATGGTTACAGTTTATTCTTATCTTTGTACACTATTACAGTCTAATGTTCAGTTGGATCATTCTGGTATCTCAGCCCGGATCCAATCCTCTCCCACACACAGCCTCTACGTGTTTGTACGCAATTTCGTCTGTCGCATTGGAGAAGAATCAGAGCTCTTCATGTCTCTGTATGACCCCCTCAGACAAATGATGATCAGGTGTGCATCTGATTACTACTTCATCTGCTGGTCTTCACAATACAGTCCCACTTGACTTAATTACTGCTATTCTCCTCATCTAGCTGTATATTTTAGACAAAATGTATCGCCCCGTAAAAAAAATCTAAATGCCTCACTAAGTATGCATATTGGAAATGACCTGATCCGTACATATCAGTAACAGGGGCAGTCGTAAGCTTGTGGTTAAGAAAGGTTCCCGGTCCCCAGGTTGATTACCGGTACTGCCAAGTCTAATATGGCTGAAGTGGACCTAACCCCCTATAGCGCCACGGGCACTGTGGGGGCTGCTTACTTCTCCGGGCAAATGTTCTCACTTTACTTGTGTGTTTCACTTTTATTTCATTTTTTTTATTGAAAGTGATCTATTTGCCATTATGCATGCACACAGTGGGACTGGTCCTTCAATTACACCATCTACGCAGTGAATCACACATTTATTCACACACGTACAGTGAGCACAGGTGCCCGAAGTGGTGGGCACTCCACAGTGCCTGGGGAGCAGTCGGGGGTTAGATGCCTTGATCAAGGGCAATCCAGCCATATTTAACTTAGTGGTATGGGGAATCAAACTAGGGATCTTCCTAAACCACATGCGTGCTTTTTTGTTCTTTTTTTACATTCATTGTCTTTATTGCAAACTTATGTTATCTGGTTGACATTAATTTCCTTTAGGTATCCTGTACCCTGGACTACTTTTACTTTTCACTTTTCAAAGTGCTCTTGAACACTAATGACAATAGAATAACGCATGTTGCATATCACAAATTTGCACAAATTACATACAAATGCAGTACATAATTTTATAGAATGTATATTTTGTATATAGTAAAATTAAATAGTTTTTTTTTTTCTTAAATTGATTTATAATTTACATTTATATATATTTGCTCTATGTGAGCAGTTAGTCATTAAAGCATTAATATTGTACCATGCTGTGACATAAAATTTCATTTGACCTTTTACCAAATCTCTCTCGCTCTCTTTCTCTTGCGCTCTCTCTCTATAGTGAGAACTATTTAATAAGATGGGGGGATAAAGGATTTCCTAAAGATGTTGAAATGCTCAACAACCTGAAGGTTGTCTTTACTGTAAGTCAACGCTAGATGGCAATATCGCACCTATTAGTTATAAACGTTCCTAGCACATTATATAGACATATGGCAAAAAATAAATATACTGATATTTTCTACCTGTACAATTTGTGGTCTCTTTCTCTCTCTCTCTCTCTCTGTAGGATTTAGGGAACAAAGACCTAAACAGAGAGAAGATTTATCTCATATGTCAGATTGTACGTGTTGGCCGCATGGATCTGAAAGAGACCAATAAGAAATGCACACTGGGGCTGCGCAGACCATTTGGAGTTGCAGGTACACAGCTGAAGGAAAGCCTTTACTGTTTATCTGGCTTAAGATTCAGAGAATTTGGAAGAAGACATTATTACAGTAGAAGATTCTTAATGCAGAAGTATTTATTTTATTTAGACAGCTGTCCCTTCCTCACATGTCTCTGTTGTTGGAACGCTGTACACTAAATCATAGTCTGGCTGAAGACATTTTATTGAGTAAAACAACACTGTATTTCTGCACACATATATAATAGAATTGATGTCCACTGTCCACTGCACAGACATTTTTCAGCTTTGTGTAAATGGACTTTGCAAACAGATGGAAATGGTTGTTCCCATATCAGGGTATCACAGTGTACCAAGAATGAAGTATGACTAATGTAATGCCATAGGTAACCTGGAGGCTAGAGAAGCGTGGTAGACATTGGACAGCAAAGCGTGGTAGACACAGGCAGACATTGAACTAACGAGGAGAACTGGCCGAGCCATTGCAGCAGACATGGATCTATTTGCATATAGAAGATTGTGGTGTCTGTCATGTTTTTTATCTGCTGTAATAAATCATGAAGCAAACCATTATTAGACCGAAGTTATTTATCTAGTGATCATTTAGTGATAAATATAAATCTTTGTGATGTATTTTGTCGACTAATAACTTAAATATGAAGATTTTTTATAAGACATGGGTGCTATTACATTTGACATAATATTAACAGTCAAATCGTGGACATGAAACACCAGTATCAGTATGTGTCTGGATAATTTGGGTTGCAATTAAATAGTCTGCACTATTCTGATTTACTGATCCATCCATCCATCACAGTGCCTGGCACAATCACATATCTTTCATACGTACAAATTTCCCAGCGATTCTGAAACATCATCAATGTCACATCCTGGAGTTTAAATCACTTTTACAGGTGTGTCACACTGACTAAATTAAGGAACATTGCTTGATATTGTCCCTTCTTTAACATTTACAAAGATTTCTAACAATAATCCTACTCACTGATACTTTAAACATAAACTATATAATTGCTAACATTCTGTATAGACACAGCGTGTCAACCTTTTCCACCTCACTACTACTACTAATAATTATTATTATTAATTATTTTATTATTGTTGTTAGTATTTAAATCTCTTGACTGCTAGCCCTGGGATATAAATTAATATATTTGACACATATTTTGCTTTATATCTTTACTAAAATGTGGATATTTGGCTTCCCATATAGTTACTGTTTATGTTTGTCTTCTACTCCTCAGTGATGGACATCACTGATATCATCAAAGGAAAGACAGAGTGTGATGAGGAGAAGCAGTACTTTATTCCCTTTCAGCCGTGAGTTATTGATTCGCTTGTACCGCTCTCTCTTGCCTTATTTAAAATAATCTCCTTTCTTGGACTCTTATTGCTCATGTCATTATATATAAATATAATGACATATTATATATAAATATATATATATATTTTTATATATATATTTATATACAGTACATTGGTATAAGTGAAAATGTGTGTGTGTGTAGGGTCATGGCTGAGAATGACTTTCTTCACACCCTACTGAACAAAGTGACCACCTCCAGAGGAGACAGTGGAGGACAGGGTGAGTCTTTGATTCCTGCTTTAAAGTACATGGTTATAAGTGGCATTGTTTCTCATTGCTACAGGTTTATTAGATCTCTGCTCCCAGTGTGCAATCCAATGAGCATAGGTCTGGATTATAATGATCTACCTTAGGGACTAAACAGCTGAGGTTTATAGCTTTCGTTAGCAAAAGTGAGAAACAAAAATCATTTGACTTCAGAAATATACACTTTATTGATTCACTGAGATTAGATTTATGTTATGGATCTATAATCAGTCATTTGGGAGCAGAAATATGAGAGCTTTGATTAGAGGCAGGAGTTAGCGGTTAGAACCATTCCTATAATGGTTACTTGAGAGTAGTATTAAGGTCCTGCATGCAGTTGTGCAGGAAAAGGCATGTTCTTCTGTCCTTAATTCCAATCAACTAAGTTTGATATGCCTGTTTTGCTTGCCATAGGAGCTACATGACCAATGTAAATCAATACAGCCTAGACCAACATAATGTTAGTAATGGTTTGGGCAGCCATATTACATTCATGTGGCATCAAAACATTCATTTATTTTCTATACCCACGTAATCCTAGCCAGGGTTGCAGGGAAGCCAGTGGCTAGCTGGCATCACATGGTGCAAAGTAGGGAGAACACTTGACAAGGTGTGACATCATAGGGTACAAACACACTATCACTGAAAATTGGTGGAATTCATTGTCATTTCCAGTCACTGCCATCTTGTCCGGCAGCCAGGTGCTGTAGTTGTGGTGACTGGTACTGCAGCTGCAGCTATTTGATAGAAGAGAAATGCTCTGACTTATTAAGGCATAGTCTGTCATATGTGTTCATATGGTGTAAGATCTGAGGAGTGTGAAAGCCATAGTATTTAACTTGCATCAATTTTACTTATCAGTCCAATTTTTGTCCTGTGGGGGAGCATGTGGCTTCATCCTGGAGGAGACCTCTTACGATAGGATATAAATGCTTCATAAAGAAAAGTGTGTTGGTGATGACCAATTTTTGTGGCAAATGTTGCCCGATATGACTCCATGGTGTTCGTGGTTTTCTTTGTCTGAGTACAGCGCTGTGTCCCTCCCATGTAGGGAAATGTCTTTCGACTTTACACTTAATCTCAGACAATCCACAAATGCTGATGTTTAGTCTCTACAATTCACTAATACTGATAAATTACCAAGTGAATTAAGACCCCTAACGTTCCACTGTCCCATTTGCATGAAGTTTGCTGTTTATTTTGTTTATCTTTTCATCATCTTCTCTTATGTTAAGCAATAACTAATTTTTTGATGTTGATGATGATGAGCCTGTAATAAACATCTTGATCATCTTTTTATCCTGGGCAATGTCTGATCCAGTATGGGATTCTTATGTTTTATACTCATTAGTGCTTTAAGGGATAAATAGACTTGCCGAGCATCACAATATCTGCTCAGCCCTGCAGTCGACTCGACATTGTGTTAGGCTGAGCCCAACATACACCTCATTATGGAAAATATTGGATCCCTGCTGCAGCTCGCAGTTCCTGGCCCCAGACGTGGGGTTGTGATCACTCTTTGTCTGGAACCTACTCTTTGACCTTATCGTCAAAAGACCCTGCTAGGAGCATAGCTCCAGATAGCATCGCTCTCAGACTCATAGGAACACTCAATCTTCTCCACCAAGGCAAGGTAGCAATCCCCGGAGAATGGTTAATTCTAAGGAAAATAAATAAATATAAAAAATAATAACACAAATACACACTCTTTAGTTACGCTTAAGTGTGATGTATTTATGAAATGATTTTGGGTAATATTTCTTCTCAGTTCTGAACACCATTGTTATTTTTTGTAATTATTTATTTTCACATTTTGCACAGTCTCTTTAATTATTTTTTTTTTACATTATGCTTGTCCCATAGGTCTGTGGGTAACGATGAAGGCTCTGGTTGGAGATATTATACAGATTCGTAAGGAATATCCCCACCTTGTGGACCGGAGGACCGTTGTGGCACGCAAGCTGGGCTTTCCCGAGATCATCATGCCTGGAGACGTCCGCAATGATATCTACCTCACCCTGCACTCGGGAGATTTTGACAAGTACAACAAAACTACACAGAAGAATGTAGAGGTCATCATGCTTGTGTGTGATGAAGAAGGCAAGGTCGTACTGGTGAGTTAGTCAAATGACCATCGAAGACTGGGTGTCAATTAACTTTCTTTTACATATCTGATGCACAAAGAACCTGTAGAGAATATTTTTAGTGCCGTCTCTAGAAATGCCTTCCAACAGACAATTTACAATAAATAAAGAAGGAAAGAAACACACACACAGACACACTCAAATTGTTGCTTTTTAAAATTTCATTGGCATTGGATTTTTTTGTTGTAAATGTAATATTTGAAAAAATAAAATATTTATTTTCTGACTCAATCTTGCAGAATTTAAATCTATTTATTTATATATTTACTGATCACTTTGCAAATAAAAGTACTACATGTTATATATCTGGTTTTGCAGAGTGATGTGAATGTTATGATTGATCAGTGTAATATGGCGGTTGGACTGATATCATGCAAGAACTGGAAAGAGTGCAATACCTGCACACACAAATACATAAACAATGTTTATATTCATACTATATCATCTTTTGTCCTCCATCAGGGGTTGCCACAGCGAGTCAATATTTTCCACCTCACTCTTGCATATTCTGCTCTCACACCAGCTACCTGCATGTCTACATTGACCACATCCATATATCTCCTTTTTAGTCTTCTGCTCTGCCTTCTGCCTGGCTGCTCCATCTCTAAAATCCTCCTACAAATATATCCACTGTCCCTCCTCTGCACATGTCCAAACCATCTTAGTCTGCCCTCCCTAACTTTGTCTTCTAATTTTGCTACCTGTGCTGTCCCTCTGATGGTCTCATTAATAATCCTGTCCATCTATGTAACTCCCAAAGAGAACCTCAACAATTTTCTTTATTTCTCCAGAATGCTATCTGTTTAGGAGCAGGAGATAAACCAGTATCCGAATACAGATCTGTCATCTACTACCAAATTAAACAACCACGCTGGATGGAAACGTTCAAGGTCTGAAGTTTTTATGCTCTTATGCAATAATAATAATAATGTATATATATACATATATACATAAATACAAGTATATAAAATATGCAAAATATATAGTCAATGTTTTTGTCAATGTCATACACATACGCTTTGTGACTGTTGGCTTCACAGATGTGCTCCATGGGATTAGAATAAGCAGACCTAGCATCCCAGTCTCTTGTCATAATATATAATATATTTCAGAGAAAACAATAGCAAATCTGCAAATTCTATAAATATTTCTATGTGAATGCATTTTAATGACTAAAATGATAACCATTATTGCTTTGCTTAGTTAAAAAAATCCTGACTATTTCTTATACCTCTTGAGAAATGAAACACATTTATTCAATTCAATTTTATTTATAAAGCGCTTTTAACAATGGCCAATGTCCCAAAGCAGCTTTACAGAAAACTTTTTATCCGGGATGAGTAACGGTGGCAAGGAAAAACTCCCTGAGGAAGTAAGGAAGAAACCTTAGGAGGAACCAAACTCATAAGGGAACCCATCATCTT
>JAOUQV010000009.1:2889674-2902666 GCA_028565295.1 Aspidoras spilotus | reverse complement strand
TGTATGTGTCATTCCCAAGATGAATTGACACTGTATTGGCCACAAAAGGAGGTCCTGCAACATACTAATAAATTATCGGTGTAAACCAGGTGTTTAAGTTTTATTGTCTATATAAAAGACATCTGTCCTTAGCGTCAAACAGTCAGGCTCCAAACTCAACCATGGCCAGGACCAAAGAGCTGTCGAAGGTCATGAGGAAGAAAATTGTAGATTTCCAGGTTGGGAAGTGTGAATCCATTGATAATCTTTCTCGATCTGAAGCCCCAAGCAAGATTTCATCCTGTGGGGTCACAATGATCATTAGATCAGTGTGCAAAGTAAAATGGCTTCCATCAGTAACACAATATGCCGATAGTGACTCAAATCCTGCTCTGCCAGGCAGGAGTTGAAATTATGTGTTGCCCAGCGACAGTCCCATGATCTACATGGAGGAATGGGCCAAAATACCAGCTACACTGCGTGTAAACCTGGTGAAGACTTACAGGGAACATTTGACTTCTGTCATTGCCAACAAGGGTTATATTACAAGTACCGATTTGAACTTTTGTTACTGACCAAATACTTATTTTCCAACATAATTTACAAATAATTTCTTTAAAAATCCTAAAATGTGATTTCATAGATTTTTTTTCTCATATAAAAAATTACAGACCTCTCTCATCTTTCTAAGTAGGAGAACTTGCACAACCAGTGGCTGACAAAATACTTTTTGCCCAACTTTATATATTATACAGGGTCTGCAGTCCATACTCAACATACTGGGATGTAGTAGTGATGCTTCTTTTGTGATATCGGTAGCTAGACATTAGTTTATAAAGTTGTGCTCATTCACAATATTTATAATGCTGGAACAGTGATAATAATTGAAGCCACATTATTATCCTTTTAGTAGGTTTAAATGAGAAGAAATAGCGCTATGCTCACTCAAAAATATAATCAAGAAACAATATTATGTTTAATTATTGTTCTAATCAGTCAGTCTGTCACTTTAGTGTAAAATTTATGAAATACTGTGGTCTAAGCAAAATCTAAGAAAAAAAGAGAGAGAATATTATAGAAGTTGGCAGCAATGCAACAAAATAGCTGCCAGTAAACCCTAAGGAAGTAGAAGAAGTTGAGTGTGTGTGTGGGTGTGTGTGTTTGTTTTAATGCATCCATAACCCACCGGGCTTAATTTCTTTTAACTGCTAGTGTGAATCTTAATGTTAATGACACACCCTGTAGCACCATCTTAATAAGTTACAGTACATTCAAGGAATGATTGGTAAAAAATCTAATTTACATAATTACCCACTTTAGATGACAATCAGTTGTTAGTTTCTGCCATTTGCTGGTTTAGTTGTGTGTTAGAAATTTAAGGCCAAAGTAACATGTACTGAAAGTACTGTAAATAATTTATACCACAGTGTTGCTGTAATTTTACATTTAATTGTTAAAAATGGTTGATTAAATTTCAATTGTGGCAGGTTGAGCAAATTACGACAACAACCCTGCATCAGAAGAACTTGGGACAGTGTGGAAATGGAAAGAAACAGAATAGATGTATATTAACAAATAAAGAAAAAACTGAACAGAAACATTTTTGGTTCATCCTAATGTATCTGTAATTATATATATATATATATTTGTAGTTATATCATGAAAGGGAATAAAGTAAAATATAAACACCAACTTGCTAAATTGTTGCTTAAAAAGTTCTTTAATAAGTTGAATTTTTTCCTGTTAAAATAAATGTCATGTATTGGTGATCATTAGTGATCAGATAGAATTTGTACTTTAAACATTATTCATTAGGCAGTGCTACAACATTAAGTAATTGAGCTAGGTAAAAAAACCAGCTGGAGACCAATTTAAAAAAAAATCAGTTTTGAGATATACATAGTTCTCTCATCTTTCTAAGTAGGAGAACTTGCACAATCATTGGCTGACTAAATACTTTTTTTTGCAAAAAATACTTTACAGCAAAGTCATAATGCGGCTGTAGTGCTCTTGGGCCAAGGCACCTAACCCGGTGGTAGCTCACTACTCCGAACGCGAGTCCTTGCTTTACAAATGTGTATATATATTTGTATGTTTTACGGCACAGATGGGTTAAAAGCAGAGGACCTATCCCACTGTGTGCACGCATCGTGACACATAGATCACTTTCATGTGATCTAAGGCTCCCACATGATAACATTGAAGGATGTGTATTGACAGGACTGGAAGGAGTCCAGTCGATGTGGAAGACTGGAGATAAACAACAACATAATGTGGACTGAATTATCAGAGGCCAGACTTCTATAACCAAAATGAGACAAAAGGCCTTGGAGAAAACTGATTCATTCATGCAGTCAACCATCGCAAGGTAATGGCAAATGGCATGAAATTCTGTATGGTGATACAGAATATCAACTGCAAGTCTCTTCATCAGTTATTTCCTTTTTATCAAGACATTCCCATACCTTGTTACGCACCCCAGCCCTGAATCTTCAGTGGAAATGTCAGCCAGCAAACAGTTCTTGTTTAACTAACAACTCTGTGCAGAAGGAGATTTTAAAACTAACTTTAAAGTTGGAGTGCAGTGTATATACAGTACCTGTAAATGATGCAGGCTGTTGTCTGGCAGGTTGAGCAGTTGTTGATGTCCTGCCCGGTTCTGTAAGAACAGCGTCTGTTTAAAGACACACAACCCTAAATCAGAAAAAGTGGGACAGTTTGGAAATAAAAAAAAATCAGGAATGGATTATATGAAATAAAGCTGACAAGACAAATATTGACCTTCTTGGGTTTATACTGTCTGAAATGTTATAAATGAAGTATGTTGGTACAGAAATTATTCAGACCCCTTTAAAAGTTTTACTGTTTCATTGCAGCCATTTGCTAAAATCAAAAAGTTTATTTCTTTCTCATAAATGTACACTCAGTGCACAAAAACAAAAGAAATCTGAAATATCACATGGGAATAAATATTCAGATCCTTTGCTGTGACACTAATATTAACTCACATGCTGTCCATTTCTTATCACCCTCCTTAAGATGATTCAACTCCTCAATTGGAGTCCATATGTGTTTAATTAAACTGATTGGACTTGATTATGAAAGGCACACACTTGTCTGATGGGTTGAAATGAGGATTGGTTCCCTTATGAGTCTGGTTCCTCTCAAGATTTCTTCCTTACTTCCTCAGGGAGTTTTTCCTTGCCACCGTAAAAAGCACTTCAGAAATAAAAATTGAATTGAATTGAAATTGAATATATAAAACCTCACAGCTCACAGTGCATGTCAGAGCAAATCAGAGTCATGTGGTCAAAGGAACTGTCTAAGGAGCTCAGAGACAGAATTGTGGCAAGGCATAGATCTGGCCATGGTTACAAAATAATGTTTTGCTGCACTTAATGTTCCTAAGAGCACAGTGGCCTTCATAATTCTTAAATGAAAGAAATTTGGGACGACCCGAACTCTGTTATAGACCTGGCCTTCCAGCCAAATTAAGCAATTATGGGTCAATATCCTTGGTGAGAAGAACCCAAAGATCAATGTGACTAAGCTCCAGAGATGCAGTAAGGATATGGGAGAAAGTTCCTATTACTGCAGCCCTCCACCAGGCGGGGCTTTATGGCAGAATGGCCTGATAGAAGCCTCCCATCAGTGCAAGTCATATGAAATACCATAGAAAGTCACTCAGTGGCCATTCTTGACTGGCCCAGCCAGAGCCTGGAGAGATCTGAAAATGGCTGTCCACCAACAATTACTATCTAACTTGAAATCCAAATGTGAAAAACCTATTGCATCATTCCCAAGAAGACTCATCGTAGTAGTAGTAGTTAAAATGGTGCTTCTACTCAATACTGAACAAAGGGTCTTAATACTTATTACCATGTGATATTTCGGTTTTTCTTTTTTAATAAATTTGCAAAAATATCTACATTTCTGTTTTTTTCTGTAAAGATGAGGCACTGAGTTTATATTAATGAGAAATAAAATGAACTTTTATATTTTAGCAAATGGCTGCAATGAAACAAAGAGTGAAAAATTGCAAGGGGTGTGAATACTTTCTGTACCCACTGTATATGTATATACTCACACACACAGAAAAAGCTGTCTGTCAGAGGGATTTAATTAAGGGTGGACAGTATTATGAAAGGGGAAAGAAAGGGTAGGAAAAAATTGACTGATTGAAAGATTGAATAAGCAAAAGGGAAAATATCTTGTTTTTTGAAAGCCAATGATAGAGAGATTAGACAGAAATGCTGACAAAGTAAGGAGCAAGAAGCAGTTTAGCAGTTAGTGCCGGAAATGGAACGCAACAAATAACAAAGAAGAGTGGAAAATGTCTACTGATTTTGTTTCTTAAGGCCTTGCTGATGGGATTGCCACATGATTCAGCCTTGTTCCAGATGATGCCCTGTGCTTCTCTTTCAGGGAGTGTGCAATTTTGATTAGTGTTTGAATTGTGGGTGTGCTTGTATATCAGTTTAAGACTACTTGCATTCATGGCTATGACGCACTTTCATTTTCAAATCTAACAAAGCTTTGTTTTATAGCTAGAATTTAAACGACCTGTCAGCTCAGCTAACTGGATGGTGATTAGCTGGTCTCCTTGCATATTTGATGAATGGCAGTGACATTCACTTTTGAAAGAGGATAAACCAGAAAAACAAGAGCACAACTAAGAAGAATTCCGCAGTGATGGTGCTAGTAGTGGTTAATCGGCCTAACAGCAAGAAGATCCCATGTTCTAAATAGACTCAGTAAATTTTTCTCCTGGTGTTGCCTGTAGTTTTCTCTGGGTGCTCCGGTTTCTTCTCAAATTCACATGCATGATGAAGTCTCTAAATTGGTCATTAGTGTGTGAATGTGTGTCTGTGAGCCCTATTATGGATTGGCGCTCTGTCCAGGGTTTTTTCTGCCCTGACCCCCAGAGTTGTCGGCTAAACTAGTTTTAAGTGGGTATAGAAAATAAATAAATGAATGATTGAATAGTGCAAGTAGTTAATTGAATTTCGACTTTCAAAATCCTGACCTTTGAGAGGAGCCAGACTTACAAAGAAGCCCATGTTATTCTGAATGATACTGGGTACTGTGATTACAAATTATTGATTACAGTTATAGACAAGCATACTTGTTCTACATACACTATATACTAATAGGTCCAGTACATAAATATAATTTCATATAATTCCATATGATATTGTCAAGTCTCCTTCACTTATATAGCAAATGTACTATATGCATGATTAACCGACCCTTTGCTTTTATTTTTATTATTTTTAATCTTATATATTATTGGTAATGATGTATACATCATACCCAAATAAGGATGGGTTTCCTTATAAGTCTGCTTGCTCATCTTGGATAAAATGCTTTCTGTAAAGCTGCTTTGGGACAATGTCCATTGTTAAAAGAGCTTTATAAATAAAATTGAATTGAATTGAATCAACACACTAGCTCTATATATGTGTAGGTAAGGGAGAAGATTTGAAATCACTAAATTGTTTATTTTGAGTCGTTTCAACTGCCTAATTATTGTGAGAACAATCGCATGTCGCTTTGAGTTTGTAACTTTGTGGCATATTTGTAATATTCACTCATACTAAACACTGCACCCCCCCCCCTTTGATTGATTCCGCACTAAATTGATCAAATGGTCATTGGTAGATTCAGTTAAGGAAGGCTGCTCCCCACTCCAAGCACGTCTGCTCACCTCACGTGTGTGTATGAATGTGTGTTTCACTGCATGGATTGGTTAAAAGCTGAGGACCAATTTCGCTGTGCACAAGCATAGTGACTAATAGATTACTTTCACTTCTTTTGTCTCCACACTCTCAGTACAGACCCCTTCTACAAATTCAGATGCCTCCACAGTGCTATATGTCTATTTATTAAATGAGAGATCTCTTCGAAATTCTCTCTGCTTTTGGGATAAATGAATAATCAGATAATAATTGTGATGGTCGTATACGGGTTTTAGATTTCAGTTAAGTAATTTGACTTTTTTTTTTTTTATATATGAGAAGCCTGGATAGCTAATGTGGTAGAGTGTGTGTTCTTAGAAAAAGCCATAAATATTAGTAACTGGGGACTCCTATGAGCTGCAGCACCTGAAAAGAGATTGGGGTGTTCATAAAGTTTATCCATATTTTACAGAGTATCCAATCTGTGTATCCAATCATCGCAAAGAAATGACTATGTAAAGAATGTCTTATTTTATTAAATGTATAATAATAAAATAGCTCTATAATATGATTTAAAGGGCAAAATTAAGGGCAAAAGGTTTTATTTCAAGGTTAACAGTTTCATATTCTTGGTACATCTCGATACCCATTGTGCATGGGTTAATCATTTATTTTTGCTGTTTTATTCAATGTACCTTTCAAACCTAATGGTTTACAATGACAAGTGAAATTACCATTAGAAGGCATGTGAACACACATTTGCATTTAATTTTCTCCATCACTGGCTTTGATGTTGTTGAATCTGGAGATTTTGATGTCTGCCGCTAAGAGATAAATGTGCAATGAATAGTCTCGACAAATGTTGCAAATGGTATTGGTTAAAAAACAGCTCTTGGTAGTGCATTACTGGTTTTAGAGGGCACTTGTGATGCCAGTAAGCTTTAATGATCGATAGGGCCGCCTTTAATGGGTGGCCATTAGAGAACATGCTGCTCTGTAGGTCCTGAGGCTATGTACAAATGAAGCTCTCTAGAGTGTGTATCATTTGGAACAGAGACTGTATTAGATATAGGAAACAAAATCTCTCTCACCCCTCGCTCATGGCCTTGCTCTTCTCCAGGTCCTGAATGACATTAAGAAGAACCTTAATCTTCTCTTGGTTGTACAGCAGGTTCTCCTCGATGTTCTGCAGTAATCCGTGTAGGGGTGATGGCATCCCATTGCACAGTGTTATCTGTGCCTCTGTCAGGTTCTTCTTCAGAGGATGTTGGTCTACCAGTTGTGGTTTGGTATCTGGGGTCTTTGGGGTTTTCAGTTCTTGATAAGAGCGTTGGGATTTGGAGGTTGCTTCAGTCTCTGAGCCACTCTCAATCTCTTGTGATGGCAGTTTTGTTGTTATCTCAGAAGGTTTGATATGGGCTCCATTCTTGTTTGGGAGAGTGGGTGTGGATTGAGGAGGCCGATTATGGGTGACAAAGACAGATGAAGGTGTAGATGGCATAATTGCATAAGTTTGGCTATTTGTGTATTTTTCTGTGTGCTGCACATCATTCGGGTCATGTTGTATTTGATCTGTTGTTGATTCTGATGTATTTGTTTTCAAGGTTACTGTCTGTAATTTTGGGATTTTGTGTTTTTCTGATGTTTTTTGTTTACACGAAGTTGTTGAAATTTTTATAGTTGTAGAGATTTTGTTACATGTTTTATTCTGTTGTTTTTGTGTATCACATGGCGGAGACTTTGTTTGCTGTGTGGTTCTATCACTTTCTTTAAGGGCGTTTTTTGTGTGTGTGATTTCAGGATGAATGTTAGAAATGGATGTATGTGAAGTCTGAGCTGCGGCTGTCTCTATAGACTGCTGCTTCTGCAGTTTCGGTACAGCTATTCTAGATGGCGTTGGAAGGGTCATGCTTGATCGAATCTGACTTGTCTCTCTTTTACTGCATGTATGAGTCACGCTGCATGGAGGTTGTAACTTACTTTCACATGCATTGCATGGTCTAGTAGTTACACAGCAAGGTCGAGTATGTGTCGCATATGTTCTCATACTTCCACACTGCACTCTCTTCTCCCCCTTTAGTGATTGACACCGCCTCTGAAGTTGCATTTCAGTCTTTTTCTGATAACCCACATCTTCTATCTCCACACCCTCAGTACAAACATGTTCTACCAATTCAGATGCTACTACGCTGCCATTTACAAAACGAGGGATCCGTTTGAAATTCTCCCTGCATCCTGACTGGTTGGGGTTTGCCCGGATCGATTTGATCTGGCAGTACATATTGCCACATTCTGATGTCTCATCCTGGGATATTTTGCTTGTGCAGTTCTGAAATTGCCCAAGAGGGGGCTTTGCTCTGTCTAGAGACATGGTTTCTACAGGGACAGAATTCCCAGGAGCAGTCCCTGCTGGCTGACTCCTCCTCTTTAAAGAGGGAAGTGAACGTAGTCCTGGTGATGTCTGCACCCCCACACTGCAAAGAGGTCCCCATTTTTGTGACAGAACTCCTCGACCTCCCAGCGCTGGCACTGGATTTGTTGTGTCAGCTGCCTTACGGCCCATGGCCTGTGCCGTTGGCTCAACCCCCAGAGCCGCAGCTAAGAAGGGAAGGTCCTTTCTTAGTTATCATGTTTTATTCTATCCAAGAATATTTATGTTTCATAAAAAGAAAGGGGTATTAGTGCAAAGTCAGCATATCCTGTATGGGCTCATATCATGTATGGGCTCATTAGAAAAAAATCTTGTGTCTCAGCACTTGATCATTTTGTTTCTCAGCTCTTAAAGACTGCTTGACTGCAATTACATGTCCCGCTTGATTGGTTTTCTTGACTCCAGATGTCTTTCTGCCTGTCAAAAAAATAAACAGAGCACAGGTCAATGAAGCGTCACTAATTGGACTGTCTGCATATTACTTTAACCTTCCAGTCTCCAGTTTTTTCAAAGGATTAAACATCTTTCCCACGTTCACTGTTCCTGGGAAAGGATCTGAATCAGGATGCTGCCATCCTGACAATAATGCAGTGCCTTGTCAGACCATAAATGAGATGATTTGTTAACAGTAGACATAAAATAATTAATTAAATGAATTAATAAAAAATAGTTGAGAATTTCATGAACAAAGATGATGATCACTGAATATACAAGATGGCCAGAACAGCAAAGGAGAGATTGAACCACATAAAATCCGACAAGTTATGTTATTATAATCATGAGATTAGGAATCCACATGACAACATTGAAGGAAGTGTAATGATTGGGGGAGAATCAGACAATGTAGACAGTCAAGAATAACATGCATCACAAAAAGGAAAGAGTTAGGGGGGCAGACTACAAGCAACACAAAAGAGAGAGCATTGGAGAAAGCATTCTGATATCTCTAATAAAATGACCCAGTTAGTGGTTAGGTCATATTTGGCTTTCATAAGAGTTGTTGATCTGTCCACAGTACAGCGGACAGAAACATTTACCAGATAATTAGAGTCCAGAGGTGTGTTGCCAAGCAATAGCTGCGTTTGTGAGCTGTTCTCATAACCACTGTATGACCATGAGAAGAGAAAACATCATTAAACATCCAATTGAAGGTCACAGTGATTGGCCACATGTAGCTGATTTGAGAGACAAGCATCAAACTAGCAAGATGTTCCCATTGTCTGCATACTGTTATATTAATTAAAAAAGGTAAACCAACCACGTGTGTCTAATCCAGGCACTGATCAGTCAATATTACTTCAAGCAATTATTAAGCCTTGTATATCCAGTACAGTCGACTGTATAATCACATCCTATCGGGGCTAATCTGTGATATCTAGCATTGTTGAGCATTGTTAGTGACCTTACATCAAAAATCACCCGGTTTTGATCCCTTTGTGGGACGACCCTGGAAATTTCTTTGTGGAGTTTGCATTTTCTCCCCATGTTTGCCTGCATGTTTTCTGTGTGCTCTGGTTTCCTCCAAAGACATGCATGCTAGTTGAATTGGTGCCTTTATTGTGGCCATTAGCGTAATAGTGAGTGTGACTGTATGTGCCCTACAATGTAGTGGCACTCTGTCTTGTGTTGTTCCTGCCCTTGCACCCACATGTGCCGGGTGGGCACCGGCTGGCTTGCATCCCCATGTGGATTAAGCCTAAGATAATAAATAAATTAATATTAATATTATATATTTTAATGTCAGGTTTATGGTTGTGCTAGTAGGTTATCTGAGCAACATTATTTACCAGGCACCATTTCTGAAATGTCACATTCATTTAAAACCATCCAGAAATTCTGCCTAATAAATAGGTTTCTTTATACATGAATAATGGATCTCACCTTTGCAATTGAAAGTGTTTGTGCTTTTCTTGGAAGAACTAAGGTTGGGTGAGTGTTTTAGGCAGATCTCTTTTCCAGAAGGCATTTCAGGTTTCTGATGGTTTTAGTTTGCATATACTTTTTGATGCAACATAAACAAATGGAAATGTTTCAAATGAAATGAAAAAAGGAAGTTCCCTTTCACTTAAGAAAATAAAAGTAAACAGCCCTGAGCACTCTGTTAAAACTTTGAGATTGCAAGAAAATAAGTAGGCTTTTACAAATGCAAGCCCTATAATCATTTTTTGCTCTTTCCAAATACTAGCTTTGTGTAATCTTGCAGTGAAATATTCGTTGAGTAAATTCTTAGAGTTCTAACTAAAATATTTCTCACATACTTATTTTTCTCACACAGTAATTCTGCCAAGTGATCAAGTGAAATGTAATCACATTCATTTGAATGTGAAAGTGATCTATTTGCCATTATGCTTGCACACAGCGGAATTTTTACAGCTTTTACTTTTTTAAAATTTCCTGGTATTAAACGTCCTGCATCCGTGGCTGGCTTGGATAGACTTCTGGTAGAGTAATGGCTACTCAAATACTACTATACACATGGTTTTGAGCACACCTGTTATCAGTTATTCTGCATTACCTGCAGTGCTTTAATCGCATGTATTTTCTGTATCATCGTGCATGGCTGCGTATCATAATAGGTCATCACATATTATTAATTTGCTTACAGTATTTGTGGATTGAACTCTATATCACTGACATTATAGTCAATGGCTTTAAGATCTCTAGTATTTCTAATCCATGTTGATTTGCTTTTATGCTTTGTACATTGCTGTTTCTACAAACTTGATTCCAAAATTTTGGGACGAAGTACAAACTGTAAATAAAACGTAATGCAATAATTTACAAACCCTTAAAAACTGATATTGTATTTACAATAGAACATAGAAAACATAACAAATGTCGAAAATGAGAGAGAAAACATACTGGGTGCCAGTGATCTTTAGGCGGCACTGCATCATATACAGGCAAGCTTCTGTATTGGAAATATCAAAATGGGCTCAGAAATATTTCCAGAGAGCATTATATGTGAACATAATTCACCGTGCCATTCGCCATTGCCCGCTAAATCTTTATAGTTCAAAGAAGAAGCAGTATCGAAACAAGAACCCGAAGCGAAGACGAATCAAAATCTGAAGTTCTTTTTGGAAAATGCTATGTTATTTGGACTAAAGAGAGGAAGGACGACCTAAGTTGTTATCAGCGCTCAGTGCAGAAACCTGCATCTTTTAATAGATTTAATCTTTATTGATAGCTTGATGTGGGCAGACTAGCGAAAAAGCATTTCACTGCAGGTTATACTGTGTATTACTATGTATGTGACAAATAAAATTTGATTTGATCTCTGGTATGGGGTTGCATTAGTGTGTGTGGCATAGGCAGCTTACACATCTGGAAGTACACCATCAATGCTGAAAGGTTCTAGTGCAACATATGCTCCCATCCAGACGACGTCGCTCTCAGGAAAGACCCTGCATTTTCCAATATGACAATGCCAAACCACTTACTGCATCAATTACAGCATCATGGCTGCATAGGAGAAGGGTCCGGACACTGAACGTTTACCCGTAGAAAACATTTGGCGCATCATCAACAAAAGATATGACAAAAATACCTAAGACAGTTGAGCAATAAAACAAGAATGAGTTAACATTCCTATCTCTTAACTTGAGCAACTTGTCTTCTCAGTCCCCAGACGTTTACAGACTGTTGTAAAGAGAAAATGGGATGTCTCACAGTGGTAAACATGGCCTTGTCCCGACATTTTTTAGATGTGTTGTTATCGCGAAATTTAAATTTGCCTAATTTTTTTTTTTTATTGAAACATTTTTCCAGTTTAAAGATTTGATATGTCATCGATGTTCTATTTTGAATAAAATATGGCATTTTGAAACTCCCTCATCATCACATCCCGTTCTTTGTACTTGTACTTTGTCCCGACTTTTTTTGAATCGGGTTTGTTTTTATCCGATTGCATGTTGTACATTGTTTTTGTTCCATTATGGATCTGCCATTTGAAGAAAGAGGCTTGTTAAACTTCACAGTGTCTGTCTGGATTGGCTTGTGTATAAATATTAAACCAGTGCAAATATCAACACAGTTCTGACTGATTTTACAATTATTTTAGCTATGATACGTTCTGTTTCATGAGGTCATACAGTATATCAGGCTTGAACTACTTCCGTGGTGCAGAAAGTCCTTGCTTTAGTACATACAGAGCACATTCACTTTATCATCTGTCGATGCTTTTAAACATAAGCATTACAGTGTATCCATTGTGCTAAAGCATCTGGAACCATTAACTAATGATGCTCTGTCAAAGACCAAGAGCAAGCAAGAAGCACAATAAATCAACAGTTAATTTTAAGTTCAAGTTTTTTTTGTGGCACCATGAGTAGTTCTGTCACATAACAGCAATAAGGACCGAAGTTTGATTCCCGGATGGGTTGACCTTGGAATTTTCTGTGCGTAGTTTGCATGTTCTCCCTGTGTTCACGTGGGTTTTTCTTCATGTGCTCCAGTTTTCACCCGCTTTCCAAAGACATTCTTCTTCTTCTTCTTTCGACTTCTCCCTTTTATCAAGGGTCGCCTTTGCTAGTCAATCTTTTCCACCTCACTCTGACCCTCTGTATCTTCTGCTTTCACACCAACTACCTGCATGTCTACATAGACCACATCTATATATCTGCTCTTTAGTCTTCCTCTCTGCCTCCTGTCTGGCAGCTCCATTTCTAACATCCTCCAACCAATATATCCACTGTCTCTCCTCTGCACATGTCCAACTTTGTCATCAAATTTTCCTGTCTCTCTGATGTTCTCATTCCTAATCCTGTCCATCCTAGTCACTCCTAATGATAATCTTAACATCTTAAGCTCTGCCACCTCCAGCTTTGCTTCCTGTCTCTTAGTCATTGCCACTGTCTCCAAACCATACAACAAGGCTGGTCTCACTACTCTCTTATAAACCT
>JAOUQV010000009.1:2713175-2728760 GCA_028565295.1 Aspidoras spilotus | reverse complement strand
CAATAATGTTTGTAAAAAAGTTTTCTTATTTAAAAATCTAAAACTTTTAAACCATTCGATTTACATATTGATACCCAAAAAATAAATTTGCCCTCTTGGCCTCTGAACCAGAAATACGGTCAGTAATCAGAGCAGTCAAAGAGTCGTTTCACTCTTGTATACGTGGAGCTGACAAGTGAAATTAAAAAAAAGGCTTAATAGCTTCCATATGGCTTTTTTACTCAGGCAGGAATGTGTTATGTAATGTCTAATGGGAATTTGGTGCAGCGTGTGCACCGGCATTTCTTGGCATGACAGGGAGTTTGAAGGATTTTGGCTCTGAATGTCTTAAGCTCAAGTTGGAAAGGAAAAGTATAAGTTACTGACAGTCACAAACATTTTCCCACCGGAGTTCTCACTTTTGCCACAGTCGGTTACATTTACAGAAATAGGTGGACTTATGTTGACTACAAGCACCACATCACTGATTTTTTCTTTCACACACACTTTCTTTTCCTTTTTTTTAATTTTCACACTGACTCTTTCATCATAGTGGAAGCACGGTGGCACAGTGGATAGTGCTGTGGCCTCACAGCAGGAGGACCTGGGTTCGATCCCCGGGTGGGGCAACCTGGGAATTTCTGAGTGGAGTTTGCATGTTCTCCCCATGTTTGTGTGGGTTTTCTCCGGGTGCTCCGGTTTCCTCCCACAGGCCAAAGACATGCACGCTAGGTAAATTGAAAATAGTGCTAAATTGTCATTCTAGGTGAATTGGAGAAGATAAATTGTCCGGTCCTAAGCCTGAAAGGGTGAGGATTGCGTCAGGAAGGGCATCCGGCGTAAAACATGTGCCACATCCAAATGCGAGGGACTCGCTGTGTCGACCCCTGGTGACAGGGAAAAAGCCGAAAGATGGAGAAAAAATAATAAACTCTTTCATCATAGTGAAATAATTCACCTTGCGAAGGACCAGCTATTTAGGATTTCTATCTTATCTCAATAGTACTGATTTCTCCTTGTACCTATCTGGATCTTTTTGTGTAGACCATAATTTAATTCAAAGACATTCTGTTAGCTATATATTTCAGCACATACAGGTGCTGGTCATAAAATAAAAATATCATAAATTATTGATTTATTTCCATAATTCTATTCAAAAAGTGAAACTTGTATACTATACACATTTGTTACACACAGACCGATCGATATATTTCAAGTGTTTATTTCTTTTAATTTGATGATTATAGCTGACAACTAATAAAAAACCCAAATTCAGTATCTCAGAAAATCATATTATTACTTTAGACCAATACAAAAAAGGGTTTTTAGAAATGCTTGACAACCGAAAAATTTTGCCCGAATTACTGCAGCATTGCAGCGTAGCATGTAGTCGATCATTCTGTGGCACTGCTCAGGTGTTATGAGAGCCAAGGTTGCTCCGATAGTGGCCTTCAGCTGTTCTGCTTTGTTGGGTCTGGCGTATCACATCTTCACAGTACCCCATAGATTTTATATATTGTTACGGTAAGGGGGGTTTTCTGGACAATTAAGAACAGGGATACCATGGTCCTTAAACCAGCTACTTTGGCAACCCAGTCCTGTTACAAAATGAAATCAGCATCTCCTAAAAGTTGGTCAGCAGCAAGAAACATGAGATGTGCTAAAACCTCTTGGTAGACAGATGCATTGACCTTGGACCTTATAAAACACAGTGGACCAACAAGAGCAGATGACATGGCTCCCCAAACCATCACTGACTGTGAAAATAACTAGATCTCAAGTGACGTGGATTTTGTGCCCCTCCTCTCTTAATCCAGACTCTGGGACCTTGATTTCCAAAGGAAATGCAAAATTTATTTTCATCAGAGAACTTAACTTTGGACCGTTCTGGAGCAGTCTAGTCCGTTTTGTCTTTCGTTCAAGAGTGGCTTGACACAAGAAAAGGTGAAACATTTTTTCTTTTTTCTACTACATCTTTTCCTTCCCTCCGCTTCTGTATTAATGTTCATGGCTCTGTGAACAGCCAGCCTCTTTGGCAATGATCTGTTGTGTCTTGCTGTGTTTGTGCAAGGTGTCAGTGGTTGACTTTTGGACAACTGTCAAGTCAGCAGCCTTCCCTATGGTTGTGGAGAATACAGAACTAGACTGCGGGACCATTTAATAGCCGTTGCAGGAGTTTTTAGTTAGTTAGCTGATTAAAGTGTGGCACCAGGTGTCTTCAATGTTGAACCTTTTCACAATATTCTAATGTTCTGAGATACTGAATTTGGGTTTTTTATTAGTTTTCAGTTATAATCATCAATTTAAGAGAAATAAACACTTGAAATATATCAGTCTGTGTGTAATGAATTAGTATAATATACAGGTTTCACTTTTTTAATAGAATTATGGAAAAAAAACAACTTTTTCATGATATTCAAATTGTATGACGGGCACCTGTAAATAATGGCTTAAAAAGATAGGGGTGGGGCAGCTGATTTATGTTTGGGCATTTGGTTTGCCTCTAGGAAAACCGATTTCTGTCCTGTTTCCCATTAGGATCTGTGATAAGTAAACAGTTCTTACAGCTGTGAGTATATTAAACAAACTGGAAGAACCAGAGAAAGCTTTATGTGTTAAAATTTATGTGTTAACTCCAACAAATAAGCATTAAATAATCCTAGTGTATGCGAGTGTGTATATATATATATATATATATATATATATATATGTGTGCAATGTAATGTCAAATGTCTATGTATGTTTAGAACTTCTGTAAGATCACATGCTTTATTGAACTCACCCACTGGGTCCAGGTCTCTGGTTCTGGTTGAAACGCCAATCAGCATTGGGCATTTTTTGCTACAAAAAGGAAACAATAAGAAAAAAATTTAGTTATATCACTAAAGACTGTATGTATCTCTCTGCACACCAATTTCTTCCCTAGTTGTTATGCAGTCAGACTTATGGATTAAGATAGTATTCATTCATTTATTCAATTATCTTCTATACCCACTTATTCCTATTTAGGGTTGCAGGGAAGAGCCCTAGACAGGGTGGAACTTTATAGTAGGGCATACAGACTCTCACTCACTAACATATTAAGGGCAATTTAGAGATTACTTTAAATTGATTAGAAAAGAGATTCGAATTATTAGAAAATATCAGAATGTCTGAGAAAACCAGAGCACCTGGAGGAAACCTACATGGACATGGGATCTTCAATCTGTACCCAATTATCGAATCTAGAACACTCTAGAGGCTGTGTGAGGCAGCACTTCTACCCACTACTCCACCATGCCATTAATATAGTATTCGTATACAGACTTTCTGTGATAATCATAGAATCATTGCCATAAACATGAAAGATTTTAAGCAGAGGCTAAATAATTGTTATTTACTACATGCCTGGACTACATAAGCACATATAATACAATGATGAACCTGTGCAATTGATGTACACTTCATGGTCAAATGAAAAGTGCATATTTGGCAATGGAAAAGAAGAGAGTCTGTAGAAAAAGATATAAGGGAGAAGATAACAGAATACAACAGAAACCTCATATCTATTGACATATATACTTGCATTTTATTTAGACTGAAGACCTTAAGTTTTTGCTTCGATCTAAAAAAACTGCTATGATCTATGGGTAGCACATGCTGAGAGTCTTCAACACAATCCATGATTGTTTCTGGAACAAGCACTAACACTAATTGATTGACCCTGTGAAATATCAGCTAGGAGACAGAGCAGCCATTGTGTTCATGTCGGATGGAAAGGCCATCTTCATTGGACAGGAAGTAAACAGGACAGTTCCATTCATTGGACATCCATTGCTGTTTAAATAATCATGAATGCAATCTTTGTTTTCTTTTAATAATTACAACAATCAGTGACTAAGATGAATTTGCATATTGCTTCAATTTATGTGGCATATACGTGTGTTTATATTTAGAGCTAAATGTATACAGTCCATCTGTATTAGGTTCAGTATTAAGATCAGGTTTGTCAAAATATAGTTAAAAATTTGAGAAAATAAAAGCTATTTTCTTTTAAATTATGGCGTTAATGATAAAATGTGGTAATACCTAACAAAGGTCACTGGCCCTCACGGGATCGTTCATGATATTATTAGTCTAAATAGTTACTCTCTATGTAACTGTGCACATAACAATGCCAATGACCTGATTGTCCTATGAAGGACACAATCTTATCTTACGCTTGATCTACATGAGGTCATGAGGCAGCCGGTGCCTAACTGACAACAAGGGCAGCTACAATACTAAGCAGGGTGCAACTCTATCATAGGGCACACACAGTTACGCACACATCCACACACTAAGGGTAATTTTCAAAGACACCAATTAACCTAACGTGCCTGTCTTTGGAATGCTGGAAGAAAACCCATACAACTGCCAACCAGGGATCAAACCTTGGTCCTAAATCCTGACATATTTTCTGAAAAAATGTTAAAAATGTGAATATTCAGTTGTATATATAGTTGAAGTACGTTTATATAATATATGTTTATATTACTTTTCTTTATACAGGATATGATCCCATTACACAAGCAGTAACACATTATTATATAATATACCTCATGCAATGCCCACAGTATGGAATAATATAAGATTTAGCCACAGAATAAATCAATTACTCCAATAATTCTGGAAATGACCCAATTATACATTTTGCATAATAGAAACAGATGAATTAAATTCATTCGTTAATTTTCTTTTTCACTTAATCCACATGGGATCGCTGGCCTGCCAGTGCCCACCCAGCAACTCTGGGCGCAATGGCAGGAACTACTGCAGACAGGGCGCCAATCTATTGTAGCGCGCGCACAGACACAGTCACACACTAATGGGCATTTTGGAGACTAATTGACCTAACATGCATGCGAGAGGAAACCGGAGTACTTGTAGAAAACCTGCGCCAACACAGGGAAAACATATGCACACTCCACACCCAGTGTGCCACCATGCCATCCTAAATTAAACCGAATTTTCAGATATTAACTATATTCTATTTTAAACCAGCATTGGTATCTTCAATATGAATCAGTTATATGTAAAATATTTAAAATAAAGAATAACCATTGAATGAAAACGTGTGTATAAATATGATTATTAACAAGTGACTGAGTTTCATTTTGCATAACATAAGACATCTGGTGAGTCACAATAATCCGTGGACTAACACTCCGTGGACAGTTCCTTCTTTTAGTGTAACAGCTATAGCTCATTCCTGACACTCTCACCATTAAAGTACTACTTTTAAAACAACCTGTAGAAAATTTCCAACATGAGGTTAACCTAAATAGTAACTTGTAGCTCTCCTGGGTCTACCGTCACTCTTAAGTGTTTACTGAGGTCTGTGAGTTTAATGCATCTGTGGCTTGGTGAGAATAAAACTCTCAGCCAGCAACCAGATGACCGACTAGGCTAGCATTAAATTTGGCTAGCATGCCAGAGTGCATCATTTTTAAATTCTCCAAAGATAAACTGACCACAATATAAAGTTCTATACCAAGCAGGTATAAACAGGGCCAAAAACAAGTCTGCATAAAAATCCAGATATTAACATTTTTTGCATTATTTCTCTGAAATCTGAGACATTATCAGGCATCCTGCCAAAGCTATGCTCTATGGAAACACATAGAAAACACTTGCTTTTCTGCAAACACATTTTCCGTAATGAGCTCATGAAAGAAATATCTCTAATCTCATGCTCTACACCAGTGACCACGCTCCTCTGTTCCTAATACCTACATCTGAAAACAAGATGGTGTAAAATAAATCAAGCTCTGAACTTCAGTCGGAACTTAACAGGAAACAGAGATGAACAGTAAAATGGCTGCCCTAACTGAGCAGGAAAACACATGGTGAGGATGAGGGAAAAAGAGGAAATGGCTGACAGGAAGAGAAATAATGACATTTGCTATGTTAGGTGAACATACATGTACAAGGAAGAAAAACTAAGCTTTTCTTCAAATGATAATGGCTGAAAGAAAGGAAAAAGGCACAGCTGGCAGGGGAATATCCCCTCTTTCTTTTCTGTTAGTAACACTAGTAGAATAACTGCTATGGCTTGCCCAGAAATGCCATATGTCTGTAAACACTGCTATTTTTGACTGTACTTTGACTGAGTTAAGTTGTAGTATAATGCCCCTTGCTTTTGTCAGGATTGTACTACAAAAAAACAACACACATGAATTGCATGTGTCACTCTTAAGAGAGGCAGATGGTCTCTTCATGACCTGATGGCCATACAACATAGAAACAGCACACAAGGGAGATACTGTTAGATAAAATAAACAAGAGAAAGAACAGGAAATCTCCTCTTTTCAGTTTCACATTCTTTTCTCTCACTCTTTTAAAAGCATGACACAAAGACAAGAGATTAAACAAAGATTAAAAGTATAGCTTTAAAATAGGGCAGGTATAAATAACCCAGAAGCCTTTCACCTCACATGCATCATATTTTGAATGGAAGACTAGACTAACAGTATAGTGTGATTACTGCTTTCAGTCCACAGAGGAGAAATAGTGAATAGCAAAAAATACTTAAATAATGATCACAAAGCATGAGTGGGGATTTAATTCAAATCGTGTGTCAGCGTGTCCTTTTCATACCCCCCCACCCACTCACATTTACTATGTTATTTAACACAGTGAGTTCAGATGTCTAAACTAAAGTCTCATTGTCTGGCCTGTAGTCTTGTGTGAGTAGCCTGGATCCTAAATGACTATGGAAATTCATTAGGGGATTTCCCAAGGGTAAGACACATGGACATTACTGACAGTCACATGACTTTAAGGTATGGAACAAATCATTGAGCATTACCACAACAGGATGTCCTGGGTCAAATTAGGACCTCTTGTTTTTAGCCACCTATTTATTTTTTCCACACACGACTTGCCACTACATCCTTTTTTTGTCTCATCAATCCTTCCACCTCTTTCCTCCTCATCTTAAATTTCATTTCTACAATATTTATCATGTCTCCACCCTTTTCTGTTATCTTCTAGGCATTCTAACCTTGTTTTAAATCAACCCTTATTTCACACTTAATTTTTTCTTCTCTATAATTCTGACAATTTCATTATATTCCTAGCAATAATCGTTATTAACATTGTAAAGATCTCTTGATTCTGAAACAAGGTCCTTACAAAGTCAGTCCTTGAAAAAAGGTATCTGATGTTCATTTAGAAAAGACAAATTATTTACCATAATATTGAAATGAATTGAAATCTGCCTCATTCATGTGGAAACAGAAAGACAATACTACTTAGCATCTTAAATGCTGTCAGCTTTAGTGCCAAGCCTAGCTCTCACCTCATTGGCTGAGTTCAGTAAGTGATTCCGGGTTAGGGTCATGTTTAACGTGTTGTTGTGGCTCAGTAGAGGAGTTTTAACAAACACAAAGTCACTCCTGCTGGAAAGTGTGGAGTAGCAGGGTCTGTATGTGCGTGTGTGCGGTTCCTGCGGGCCCCCCACCACCTCCATATACCGGATGGGCCCATCTGTGTTCAGTTGGAGGTGAAGGTCCTTATGGGAACGTTGCTGGTAAGCATGACGAGATCGGAAGCCCTTCCTGGAGTAGCAGCACATCAGGTCTTCTTTGTTTCGAAGGCACCGCACCAACATTACCACAATTGTCACAAGAAACACCAGTGTCACACATCCAAGCGTTATAATGAGGTACAGGCTTATATCTGGTATACCACCTGCTTTATGAGATGTTTTATGAATCTCTGTTGCTATTTCTGCACTTTTCTCCTCAATGTTTATGGTCACTGAGGCACTGGTGGAGTGGTTGGGTTGTCCATTGTCCTGTACAATCACCACAAAGCTGTAATATGTGCGTTCTTGGCTGCCAGCATCAACCTCTGCTAGTTTCCTTGTAGTCCGAATCTCACCTGTGTGCACTCCAATACGGAAAAATTCTGCATCTTCACCAGGTGCAATGCTGTAAAACAGCCATGCATTGTGTCCGCTATCAGAGTCATACCCGATTATCCTATTCACAAGATGGCCGACAGAGGCAGATCGAGGCATGGCCAGCTGCAGGCCTGACTCACCAGAGCTAGATGGATAAAGGATGATGGGTGGATTGTCATTCTGGTCAGTTACAAAAACATGGACGGTGACATTGGAGCTGCGTGGTGGGACCCCATAGTCCTGAACTTGTACTTCAATCTTAAATGCGTTCATTTGTTCATAGTCCAATGAACGCATAGTAAAGATATTACAATTCTCTGGATTGATATAGACATAAGAGGACACAGGGCTGCCATGGACAGTAGAGGCCAAAATGGTGTAGGTAAGGCGGGCATTGTCCCCTAAGTCCAGGTCAGTGGCGGACACAGTCACAAGTGAAGTACTGGGGGAGTTATTTTCCATGATGTCAACAGAGTAATATGGCTGTAAAAATACTGGGGCATTATCATTCACATCAGAGATACTAACAACAAATGTTTTTTTAGAAGATAAGGTAGGAGAACCAGCATCTGTCACAGTCACAACCACTGTGTACTCTGGTACAGTTTCTCTGTCCAAGGGGCTATCTGTAACAAGGGTGTAATGCTCCCCAAATACAGATTTAAGTTTAAATGGCAGCCCTGGGGACACGTTCAATGTCACCTGTCCATTTTTACCTGAATCCAAGTCCTTTGCACTAATCAATGCAATGACAGTGCCGGCTGGTGCATCCTCACTGATGGCACTGGTAAGAGATGTTAAGGTCACTTCCGGTGTGTTATCATTCACATCCAATATTTCCACTTTGATGTGACATGAACCCTCCATGGCAGGAGTTCCACCGTCCCTGGCCTGAACAGTGATGTCATACACACTTGAATGTTCATAATCCACCTCCCCAATAACCCTGAGTTCTCCGGTTTTAGCATCCACACTGAAAACCTCCAAAATTCTCTCTGGAGTGTATTTACTAAATAAGAAAGATATTTCTCCGTTTGATCCAGAGTCCAAATCTGAAGCGTTTAATTTTGCCACAACGGTGCCTATAGGAGAGTTCTCTATAAGGATAACCCTTTTCACTGTCTCTTCAAAAACGGGTGCGTTGTCGTTGACATCCAGAACTGTGATGAGTAGCAGTGTGGTGCCGGATTTCTCTGGCTGTCCTCCGTCCACCGCTGTGAGCAGAAGGCGAAAGGTGGCGCGCGTCTCGCGATCTAGAGCTTTTTCCAGCACAAGCTCGGGAAATTTACTGCCGTCGCTTTTTGTCTCGACGTTTAATGTGAAGAAGTCGTTTGTCTCCAGACGGTATGTCCGTAGCGAATTGACTCCCACGTCGGGATCGCGCGCGCTCTCCAGGCGGAAGCGAGTTCCCGGCGCAGCCGCCTCCGAGACCTCCAGCGATGAGTTACGAGCCGGAAAGTTTGGAGAATTATCGTTCACATCAACAACGTCTACAACCACTCGCTGCATCTCCAGTGGGTTATGTAAAACTATTTTAAGATGCAAAGAACAAGTTAAACTTAACTCACACAGGCGCTCCCTGTCGATGGTCTGTCTAATGACTAAGGCACCGCTAACTGAATTAATCTCGAAATACTGAGCGCTAGGGTCCGAAATAACAAGGTTTCTTTCACTTATCTTCTGAACAGTGAGGCCCAAGTCTTTTGCTATGTTACCGACAAAAGATCCCGGCTGCTGCTCCTCTGCCACGGAATATCTGAGCTCTGCTGTTGCGTGTGAAAGATAGGACAGGGAACAGAACGCGAGCCAAAGCGCGGGCCATTCCGACCCGCGGCTCCACTTTCTCCGCTCCATCATCAGCAGCTCACAACTGTGTCAGAAGTTTTCTCCTCATTAAACCATATTTGTCGTCAAATATTAATCCTCAGCATGCTGTCCGAAACTTAATCCTTTTGATGTAGAGTAAGCATAAGCAATCCATGGCATCCGAAAACAATTCGGTAGATTCATAAAAACATTAAAAAGAGAAAACACGCAAAACTACATCCGGCCGTCTCCCTAACCTCCGCGCGCAGACTGGGCCTCTCCATCGCGCTCACGTGGGAGGAGCCTCAGACATAAAGGGCCCCTCTGATTGGCTGAGACTGAGGCCACACACACACGCACGCACACACACACTTTCTGCGCAGTCAGTGTGGCTTTATTTCGACTGAGAATTGTTTTTTCATAGTGTTTCGGCGTCAATTCAACATCAAGTAATAACAATGGTATAACGTTCAGTGGCAATTCTAAAGCCAGTTGTGGATCTTCATCCTCTTCATCATTCGTACATTACCGTTATACTATACTCATATATCTGACTAACTCTAACAGTGTGTCATGTAAGCGTTCTTATTTAAAAAGTTTACATTACATTGCTCTTATTTTCATTTTACATATAACAATAAACAAAATACGTGTAATTTACATACACATTAATATATACACATAAATTATAGATCAATATAAACTAATAATAAAAACTTATAATCCAATCACAAACTTGTGCATTTTGCCAATGCTGTATTATAAAGTTTGTTTGAACTTCAGCCTTTCACAGGTTTTCTTAGTCGTATACAAAATCTAATTTTATACTAATTTAATTTACTTTCATATTTCTATGACGTACTATAGGCATTTTAATTGGCTGATAGATCGATTTATTAGTTCAGCGAGCGATATGGTGCTGAGAGGAATCCATTCACGACTCAAGTTCATTGTCAACGTTGAAAAGTCGGAAGTAAGCCACTGGACGGCGCTGTTTCTTTATCAGCTCAACATTTTCCAACATCCAACACTTTTAAGGTTTTGCAGTGTTCATTATTGTAGTTCTATTTTTTTTTTTTTTTTACAAATGTTCATCTAAAAAGCAAAAGCCTAGCTTGTAAATATTTACATTATCATACAAACGTTTGAAGGTGAATGAATTTTAAAGTTTTCTAAATATTTTACTTTCATAAAGGTGATTTTTGTGAATTTTAGCTTTAGTGTGTATCTGTTACATGGAAACTAAAAAATAATGATAATTTAGGTTTCATAAATTGTTTTCAAGAAAAGCCAATAACAAGCTTTTAAATGAAAACATTACCTAGTAAAGATACATATCAAATGTGCAAAATATATATATGTTATTGATAGTCCAAGGTAAATAAAGTTTGGTATTGTTATATCAGAGATCATTTTCAAGCCAAGGTGACCCGCATTACAGCTATTATGACACATTTGAAACAGTAAATTGAATTGCAATGTGTTTATATATTTAAATGTCTCTCTCACTCATTAACTTCGTTGCTTATCCTTGCTCGCTGGCACGGACCCTGGCCAGGACACTGCTAACTGAAGAGCAGACAGTCACAATTACTTACGCTCACACCAATAGGAATAATTAAAGTACTACCAGTTCGTCAGACTGCCTGTTTTGTACTGAGGGAGGAAACAAACACTCCCAAAGAAAACTTACTGACTGTGCCACTGTGCCAGCCAGATTTAAAGCATAATCTTCAAAAATAAGACATTGCCATATAGAGTGTTTAATGGACACAGGACAGGATATTTACATATTTACAATATCTAATCATCAATCACATGGCCCCAACATTGGACAACTTGCTAAAATGCAAACCGAGCATCAGAATGTTGAAGAAAGGAGATTTAACTGTTGATGTGAGAGGTCAGAGGAGAATGGGCTGACTGGTTTGAGATGATAGAAAGGCAACAGTAACTGAAATAATCACTCTTAACTATCAAGAAATACCATGTCTGTTGAAAGTATTCCTCAAACAATTAAGGCAGTTCTGAAGGGGAAGAGTCCAAGCTTTACAAGCAAAGTGTAACTAATAAAGTGCCAAGTGATTGTAAGTTAGTATTGTATGTTATATACGTTGATATAAAAGATGGCTTTTCAGACAAAAAGTCAATGTCTCCAACATAACTCAAGTCGAATTCTATAAAAGCAATTCCTAAAATTTTTTGCAGTGAGTAAGGAGCATTATCAATACAGACACAAAAGGGGTGTCCTTGGTCTGCAACAATGTTTGGATATGGAATATGTGTCAATTTAACATCCACATGAACATTGGGTCCCAAAGTGTCCAGAGCTTTGCCTCTGCTAGATTTATTTTTTAGAGGATACTAGTGGCATGTGAGACTTATGTAAACCACACACACTTGATAGGTAATTTATCAGAGTGGACTTTTTCCATTGGACCCTGGTTCAGTTCTAATCTTCAAATGTACTATGAAAGAGCTTTCTGTGGTGTATCAGGGTCAGTATGCACACTCTAACCAGTCTGCAGCTCGGATTGTGATGTGCTGTGTTTGCTGACACCTTTACATCATAGCGAGCAATCACAACTCAACTATTCGTGCTACAGCATCTCTCCTTAACAGACGCCATTGTACCAAGATAGTCAATGGCATACGCTTTGCCCCCCAGTGGTTGTAATGCTATGGTTGACTTCTTATTTTGGCCTATTCCTTTATTATTGCCACAGTAAGTCTTTCTTTTACACTTCTGCATCTTCTGCTCTCACATTAGATAACTGCATATCTACCTTGACAACATCAATGCTACTGTTGACTGATGTATATAAAATACATACTGGATGATCACTGGATTAGGAACACACCAAAGTAACCGGCATTAAAGCTATTATGACACAATTGAAACAGTAAATTGAATTGCAGTGAGTTTATACATTTAAATGTCTCTCTCACTCATTATCTACCTTGCTTATCCTTGCTCGCTGGCAAGGACCCTGGCCAGGACACTGCTAACTGAAGAGCAGACAGTAACACTAAGAGGGGAAATTAAAGTATCACCAGTTCATCAGACCGCCTGTTTTTGTACTGAGGGAGGTAACAAACGCTCTCAAAGGAAACTTACTGACTGTGCCACTGTAGCAGCCAGATTTAAAACATAATCTTCTGAAATACGCCATTGCCGTAGAGGGTGCTTAATGGACACATGACAGGATATTTACAAATAAAAGTTAAATAATCATATACATTCGCTAGCCACTTTATTAGGTATACTTGATCAATTGCTTGTTAACACAAATATCTATAAACATTGCAGGAGACAACTTGCTGAAATGCAAACCAAGCACCAGAATGTTGAAAGAAAAAAAAACATTTTATTAACCAGATGTTCCTAAAATAGTGATCGTGAGTTAATAGATCAGTCTTGCTGGATAGTATTATTTGATGAATTACATCTCAGGAGGATTTTAATATTAATAATTATCTTTAGTATGAATATGGGCACAAAAAGTCCACTGCACCACTGCACTCCTCAAGAAGGACCTGAGTTTGAACCCATTTATGTCAATTTTCTCTGGGTGCTCCATTTCTTCCCTCTCTCCGAAAACATGCAGGTTAGGTGAATGTTTAAAGCAAAATTGAGCATTGTTCAAGGTGCCTATATTAATTGAATGTATTCATTCATTCATTTATTTATTCATTTTCTATACCCTCTTAATCCTAGTTCTGGGGTCACAAGGAAGCCGGTCCCCACCCGGCAACTCTGGGCACAAGGGCAGTAACAATCCTAGACAGGCTTCCAATCCATTGTAGGGTGCACACACACACAATCATGCTCACACTCTAATAAACAGTTTAGCGACAGCAATTAACCTCTAATGCATGTCTTTGGAATGCCAGAGAAAACCAGAGTATTCAGAAAAAACCCTCGCTTAAATCCGGATCCTCTAGTTGTGAAGCTGCAGCACTAACCACTGCCCCACCTTGCCACCCGAAATGTGTTATTATTATTATTATTATTATTAATTGATGTTTATTAAAGTGGCCCTTAGTGTGTGAACATGTTCATGACTGTGAGATAGAGTGGAGTGGTTGTTTATGTCCTTAAATTAATGAACGAATGATAGAATTTTATATTGTCCTGTTGGAAATACACCCATCAATCTATTAAAAAACGTAATAATAATAATAATAATAATTTTTATTAATATCATGATTATCTTCCTCATCATTATTATTATGATTATGATGATGATGATTATTATTATTATAGGTCCTGGTGTATCAAATTCCTTCAGCGCCGCCTTGTGGTGCAATGCACAAACAGCAATCTGCTGTGAATGTGCACGTGTCAGACATGCATTGCAGCACCAGGGCGCGGCGCACCTCATACACACACGCACACACCAGGAGAGCGATTTGCTCGCTGTGTGTTTAAATTAAAGCAAGGAATTTAAATTGTATAAACGGTCGTAAATATACTTAATAACGTTAATGAGGGAATCAGGATTAAGATAATCGAGAACTCTGGGAAAAAAGGCAGCGCTTTCTAAAAAGTGCAAACCCAGAAGAGAATGAAAGACTTTCAGCACCACGAGCGCGGACAGCGCCTAATCGTAGACACCGCTTCTTTCATTTAGCCGAGTAACACGCGCATCTTAGCATTTTGTATTTAAAAGCGCTGCCACCTCATAGGAAGAAGGTTGGACATGAATCACAAAAATCCATTCAGTTCGCCATTTTCCAGGATACAAACAAAAATGTATGCATTTTTTGTGATAGTATGCATGCAGTATCATAACGTGCTTTCACACACAGTAAAAAAGAATATTATACAAGAACAATTGTGCCTTTGTAGTTAGTGTTACTGATCAGGAGGTAAATAATTTAAATCAACAGGCTACTTTAAATGGCATGACTTTAAATTCATCTTTGAGCAAGACACTATACACCAGCCATGTCACGCCTTTGCATCATACATTTTACTTTCTTCTTTTAGCAGCTTGTAGGCTCTGATACACTGCCCCTACCCGATGGCACTTGTTTTGATTTGACATGATCGCCATCATCCAGGACACAGAGCTGATAAGCATTTTCTGTACTGGCACCAAGGTGATGGAATGAACGACCCTTGAATGTCTGAAGAGCAGAATCTCTTACTTTCTTTAGATGAAAAGTGAAGGCACATATGATTCAAGTGCTCTTGACTGAAAACTAATCCTAGGCCAATTAAAGATGTTACAATTAATACTTATCACTGTATTTACTGTGTATTTTTCTCCACAGAACTTATTGTTGGTAGGATTGTTTGAATTTGTTTGTATGTTAATTTCCTATATCCTAGATCTACTTTGAATTCAGGTCTAAGAGTGTGTGAATTTAAGTGGAAATAATACATGCAATTGCTTATGGAGTACATGCAAGAGTTCAATCCTGAGACTGGGGTATACTGCATTCTCTTACTGTTCCCAGTGTACTAGTGCCACCATATCAAAAAACTTAAGCTTACCTGGAATTAATTAGTAAATGAATGAATGAACTAACAAATTACTGTGTATATATTTATAATTACAATAATCACAAGAATACGCTGTAATGGCCGCAAAAGTAGACCCTACACCACACTAATGAATTATTGTGGTCTAAAACCAGGTATTTTAGTTTCATTGTCTAACCCCTGTATATTCGATATTTAAGCAACTTTCAGGTGAAAGTCTGAAAATCTTCAAATGTCCATAAAGACACATGAGACTGTTAATTACCTGTTAGTTTTCAGTATGAGCATACATATAGATCAAATAAAAAACAAGTGTTCAAATTAATACACTAATCAAGAAGACTTAAAGTCAATAAAAAAATAATTTCTTACCTGTATTGAA
>JAOUQV010000009.1:2659087-2672954 GCA_028565295.1 Aspidoras spilotus | reverse complement strand
TGGAAAATTGGGAGACAAAGTTAGAGAGGGCCGATTGAGATGGTTTGGACATGTGCAGAGGAGGGACAGTGGATATACTGGTAGGAGGACGTTAGAAATGGAGCTGCCAGGCAGGAGGCATAGAGGAAGACATTGTAGACATGCATGTAGTTAAAACACGAGCATGAGGCAGAGGAATAATTAATCGCACAGTTCCTTGTGTGCTCTTTCGTCTGACTTGCTATATTTAAGCTTGATATTGCTTGAACCTGTTATCTCACTCTTATAGGAGAGCAAGTTTCCATTTTCTTAGTCTATAATTTCATGTTGCATTTTAATCCATTAGCCAAATCTTAAACATCAAGGAGAAGTGATAGAAAGATAGAAATTGAACAATCCATAAATAGTGTATATTATCTTCAGGGCTTCTCAGAGAAACATCTTGGTTTAAAAAAGGCTGGGATGTGATGCTACACTATATTTTCAAAAGTATTTGCTCACCTGCTGCTCACTTATGAGCTAATCTATAGGGTTCTATATGACATTGGTCCTCCCTTTGCAGCTAAAACAGCTTCAACTCTTCTGAGAAGGCTGTCCACAATGTTTATTAGTGTGTTTTGACTATTCTTCCAGAAGCGCATTTGTGAGGTCACACACTGATTTTGGATGAGAAGGCCTGGATTTTCTATGGGGTTAAAGTCAGGACTCTGTGCAGGCTAGGCAAGTTCATCCACACCAAACTCTGTCATCCCTGTCTTTATAGACCTTGCTTTGTGCAGTGGTGCACAGTCAAGTTGGAAGTGGAAAAGGCCAGTTCCAAACAGTTCCCACAAAGTTGGGTGCATGCAATTTTTAAATATGTTTTGTATGCTGAAGCATTTATACACCTGTGGCCATGGAAGTGATTGGAACACCTGATTCCGATAATTTGGCTGGGTGAGCAAATACTTTTGAAAATATAGTGTATTTCTGGAATTGGTGTTTAAGAACTGGATTTACAAACACTTCTGAAATACGTGGAGGTGAAAAGCCTATAAAAGCTTATAGATGTTACATTTTTTGATATATGATGAAAGTGAAAGACAGAAAATATGATTTCCATCATTTTTATCAAACCAGTAAGCACCCATGCCCTAGACATTCAAGTGGAGTTATCCTAGAAGCGGCAAATGCCCATCAGGATAGAAATGTTTAATAAAAGGATAAAAGTGATCAATCCATAAATTGTTGTACTTGTGAATGTGGCTTGTGGTTACCTAAATTCCTCATCAGACTGAGGCTTTGTATCAGCTGTTCTGGAAAAGGAAAGCACCATCTGAGGTTGTATGGTGGAATCTGCAAGTGGCACTTGGTAAGGTGATGTCTGAGGATTTGAAGCTGCTCTCACTGAGATAGGGCTCCTTGGGGCAGCAACATGTCCAGCCAAAGTAGATGGTCCACTGCTTTTGTCCGGTTGCCCGGTCCTGTTGGTAGCTTTTATCTTGTTCAATTCAAGACATTCTGTGATCTCAGGATTTGATATGTCAATAGATCCTTCTGCCTGAGTGGTCCTTTGGGGTGTTTGTGGTCTAAGAGGAGTTTCGTGTGTAGAGGTGGTTGCAGAGGAACATCTCTCTGACCCTGGAAGAGAGTCCCCTCTAGATGCTTTCAGCTCTTCTGAAGATGACTGGAAATGAGATTTCATCTGACTGTGATGCTCCATTATCATCTGCAACAAAGAAATACACAGAGCGTGGTACTTCTCAGAATATATTGATAAAGAAATAAAAGCTTGAACATAACAGGCAAAATGTCCCTAAATGTTGCATTCTGAAGTAATCATCATGGCAAGAAGTACCAAATGCTTTCTCCTAAATTATGCTTCAAAAGAAATATCTATGCAATATTAGACAAGTAAGGGAAATCAAAATGTAAAAATTACCATGTAGACTTGTTATAAAGTGGGGTGTAGGACCTACTTAAACAGCTTATAGGAAAGAAAATAATACAAAAATAATATCTTAATCTATTATAATATAATATAATTCTCCCTTTATCCACTCTTAAAAGGAAAAGTAAATATTTTTCTTTTTAATTTTGTATATATTGTATTTATTTATTTTAATTTCTCTTTTTTATAAGTAATTTTATTTTTTATTTTCTTCTGTTAATTACCATTTATTTTATTATACATTATTATTTTTGAAAATAGGGCAAAACAGTGGCACAGCGGTAGAGCTGTTCGATCACCATATGAGACAACCTGGAAAATTTCATTATGGAGTATGCATGTTCTCCCCGTGTTTATGTGGGGTTTTCTCTTTAGAGTACACAGGTCTAAATTTGAATTGCATCAGGAAGGGCATCCGGTGTAAAACATGGCAGATCCAAATGTGATTGACAACCGCTAGTGGCAGAGAAAGCTGAAAGATGAAAAAAATATTCTTGAAAATAAACGAGAAACAGTGAGAGAAACTACATATGCAGGTGGCAGAAACTGCTAATGAAAGTAGAGCTCAAGTAACAGAAACAAAAGTGTTGCTTACTTAATTTAGGAAATAATAATATCTTTCAATAAAAAAATGCAATTTCCTTATTTAAATGTATAGTTTGCTTCTTCTTTTTTAAAACGAGATTTTCCTGGTTAATCTAGCAGACAGCATCACATCTAGTGTCAGCTATCTATCAAGTAAGGTGTGACCAGAGTATGCTCAAAAGCAAGAACTCAAATAGCACCTGCCCCAAATGTCATTAGACACAGCTGGTTAGTGCTAATAATAATGTTTCAGGTGATAGGCTGGATGCTATAGCTCAAGGGATGCTGGAACACTTGTAGTACCCCCTCTAGAGAGGGCTTTTAACATCAGTACGCACACAACCTTGTTTGTTTCTGGGTCCAGACAATATCAGGCTGGAACCTCTGAGCCTCTCACAACTGTATTCACCACAGGGAACAGGTTGCCGGGATTATGGCATCGGATTATCTGTGAATGCCTGGAATTTTCAGCCACAGATCAGAAGCTGGACACTAAAGTCACTGACCTGGACCAAGAAAGCAATGGGGACTCCAGAACAAGTAACCTGGCACTGTTAGTTCAATTCAATTCAATTCAATTCAGTTTTTTTTTAAAAGCGCTTTTAACAATGGACATTGTCCCAAAGCAGCTTTACAGAAAACGTTTTATCCCAGATGAGCAAGCCGGTGGCAACGGTAACAAGGAAAAACTCCCTGAGTAAAGAAGAAACCAGAAGGGAATCTATCCTCATTTGGGTGATGTGATGCAATCTGTATACATCTAATATATAATTCTATAACTAACAATAACATATTAGCTATAAACTGTGAAAGAACAAGAACTAACTGTGTGTAAACCTTGGTCAGAGTAGTGTCAAATTATACAGTATATTCAGAGTTTACATAGTCTGCCAGGCTGCCTTGTGGCCTATACATCAGTATCTCAGGAACTCAATTACATACTTGTGTTCAAAATAAACTGTTATCATAACTGTTGCAGAGCGGGTAGTGCATATGTGTGCATGCCATTGGGCGTTGCAGTAGACATGAAACTGTAAAGACTAGCACATTAATGGCACCCACAGTGAAAAGACAAGTTATCCCATAGCAGCAGCAAAAGAAAATCACTAGCACCAACTATGCCTGTAGTCCAGATCTGTCTCCTATTAAAAATGTACAGTACATCATGAGGTGGTGAATCTATAAAGAAACCCAAACTGTTGCGAGGCTCAAGTTTTCTAGACCAGAATATGCAAATAGTCCACTTGCAAAATTAAAACAAACTGCATGTTTTATTTCCAAAAAAAGTGGAAGTGTAGTTAAAGAAATATTTATTGTAACACAGTGATAAACGTTTCTTGTTAAAGCTGTGACAAAATGTAAATCTTTAAATGTCTTTTGTCTGTTAAATAAATTTGCATGTCAATTACCAAATAATATATTTTAGTTTTTATTGCATTTTTTAAATATGCCCAAAATCTTTTATTATTTATATTTTGTGGCTGTTGCTCGAAATGCTGTATTCACTGGACTGGAATCAGTCAGAATGTAAGAGAAATAAGAAAACTAACGTGACAGCAGTTAGAAGTTAAACTAAACTAAACATAGTACCTGCAACATTCTGGTACGTTCAGCCATTCATTTACATAGAGACTATGCTGATAAAATTGATGATAAGAAAAAAAGAAAACTGGTCAGGGAGGCTGCCAAGAGGCAGACAGCAACACTGAAGGAACTGCAAGAATTTCTGGCAAGTACTGGCTGTGCAGTACATGTGACAACAATCTCCTGGGGTGGGGTGGCAAGACGGAAGCCTTAACTTTCAAATAAAAACATCAAAGCCCGGGTTAATTTTGCAAAAAGACAAAACGCATGTAGGAAAATGTGTTATGGTCTGAAGAAACCAAGGTTGAACTTTTTTGACATAGATATATTTGGCACAAAAACAACACTGCTCATCACCAAAAGAACACCATATCTGCAGTGAAGCATGGTTGTGGCAGCATCATGCTTTGACGCTGTTTTTCTTCAGCTGTAACTGGGGCCTTAGTCAGCTTAGACGGAAGTATGAACAGTCCCAAATACCAGTCAGTGCTGGCACAAAACCTTTGGCCTTCTGTTAGAAAGCTGAAGATGAAGAAGAACTTCATCTTTCAGCACAACAATAACCCAAAGCACACATCCAAATCAACAAAAGAATGGCTTCACCGGAATAAGATTAAGGATTTGGAATGGCCCAGCCAGAGTCTAGACCTGAATCCCAAGCTTTCCTTACTTCATCCTTGCTAATCTTTTCTATAGCCTCTTTCACTATTTCTATGCCTTCCACTCTTGTTTCCCTGTCATTATGTTCATTAATCAGCTCCTTAAAATACATTTGCCCTTTTCCTAACTACTAGAGTCATCCTGCAAACCACCATCCGATGTTGTCTAGCTACACTATCCCATGCCATTACCTTACAGTCTCCAATCTCTTTCAAGTGACCTTGTCTACACAGGATGTAGTCTACCTGTGTGCTCCTGCCTCTACTTTTGTAGGTCACCCTGTGCTCCTCCGACTTTTGGAAATATGTGTTTACCACAGCCATTTCCATCCACTTTGCAAAATCCACCACCATCTGTCCTTCTAGATTTCTATCTCTAACACCAAACTTGCCCATCACCTCCTTATCTCCTTTGTTTTCATCACCAACATGCCCATTGAAATCGGCACCAATCACCACTCTCTCCTCTCTGGGAATGTTCTCTACTATTTTATATAGCTCCCTCCAGAATCTCTCTTTCTCCTCCAACTCACAGCTAACTTGTGGTGCATAGACACTAACAACATTTACCATTACACCTTTCAACACTCTTTGCATAGTCCTTTTTCAGTACCATCCCAACTTCATTTTTCTTCCTATCCACACCATGATAGAACAGTTTAAAACCTGCACTAATGCTTCAAGCCTTGCTACCCTTCTAATTTTTTCCCTGCACACACAGAATATTTATCCTTCTTCTCTCCATTATGTCAGCCAGTTGACTACCTTTCCCTGTCATCGTCCTAACATTTAGGGTTGCTACCTTAAGTCCTACACTCTCCTGTTCTCTCTCGGTCTCCTTACACGCTTCCCTACTCGTTGTCTTCGGCAAACAGTAGCCTGATTTCCGCCAGTACCCTGTTTGCCACCAGTACTGGTGGCGGTCGTTGTTAACCCGAGCCGCGACCGATCCGGTAAGAAGGAACATTCAATAACGCGCATTTTAATTTTGGCAAATGTTTTATGCCAGATGCCCTTCCTGACGCAACCCTCACCATTTACCCTGGCTGGGAACTAGCACTAGAAATACACTGACTTGTGCTCTCTGATGGCTGGTATAAATTGTTAGATTTTGTTTGCTCAGTTAAAACTCTTGACTCCTAACATTTCTTTAAATATACAATAGAAAATATATCAGATCTATAACCTGATATAGGTTGGTGACATCTGAGTTATGACAGGTTGAACTTACATGAAAATTTAGCAAAATTAATTCTTATGTCTGTGAAATTAATAGTAAATTCTATAGATCCTTTTCTACTGCATGATTCCAAACAAACAAATTCTGATAACTCATAATAATATGTCAAATATTAAGATGCTTTGAGACTTCAGAAAAAAACAAGTACGTTTACCATTTAAAGTTGAAATGATGTTTCAAGGTGGAAATATATGAATTTTTACACAGGATTACACAGAGAAAACTAAATTATACAAATAAATAATTCTAACCTAAATTGGAGATAATATCACCCACAGCTGCCCCAAATAGAAATTAATGGAGTAAAAATAGTGAGATAAAAGAGTGATTGTAACCTGTCAGTAACCTGACTTGACGGGCTCTGATAGTCACGGATCCAAGCCTTTCAATTTTCATGACTGAAGCTCGAAAAGTAACACTAGTTCGAAAAAATACTTCATTCATGCCATTCATTCCAATTTTTAAAAAACAATATATCTCACCAACACCAAAATAACATAGCACAGGTCCTGCCATGATTATCTATGAAATATTGTTATGTATTGTTTGTATTGTTAAGCGGGTCTGTATTGTTAAGCGGTTCAGATTGAATTAATTGTATAAATTTGCTTAAGAAGAAGACAAATAAGACTGCTCCAAATTTGAGTCATTAGAAAGTCGCTTAACTCAGAATATCATGTTTCATGTTTTCCATTTTTCATAAAAAGTAATTTATATAAATTTTGTTATTATATTCTGTGTGTAATTCCTGTAAAGCTGCTTTGCGACAATGTCCCATTTTAAACAGCCCTTTAAAAATAAAGTTGAATTGAATTTTCCCAACGTAGCAGCAAAGAAAACTTGACTTCAGTTATATCTAAATCAGTTCTTGCATTAGCTTCAATCCATCACAAAGGAGGTTTCACAAATGTTTATTGCAACAATCCATCTGGACACAGATAAAAATCTGAGTCTTTGAATTTCTGCAAAGATTTTTTTAAACTCAGCACTCGCTTTAAGTGCAGCTTAATCAGAAAAACACTAGCATGATTGGGCTGAACCAAGAATATTTTTACCGAGGCAGCAGATAATTGCATATATTATCAACCTAAGTTTTATTCAAATAACTGTTGTATTTTAATTATTTACAAAAAAATTCAGCTTCATTTGTACTGTTAAGTACTGTAAATTATCCATTACTGTACTTGTTTTGTAGCCAAGTAATTTTTTACTCGTTCTGTGTGCACAGTCACTTACATTTGTACATTTGAGCCTAGTAAATCGCACACCAGCCGACCTCTTTCAGATCATGCCATACTGTGAGTCAGCTTCTGCACCACGGCGAGATTAGAACTCACTCCACAAAAACAATCTGTGCTCTGGGTGCGATTCAGATTGTGCAGTGTAAGTACGCCATAAAAATTTACCAGTTACCAAAATTTTGAGAAGTGGATTAGGACCATGACTCCAAAAAGGCATTTAAAAAAATTTTATGTTATAAAAAATTAAAGATAAACTTGTCAGAAAATAGCACTAACAGCTTTCAATCTCACAGATGGGCATGGTATATGATCTGGCCATCTCTGTAATTTACAGGTGACCAAAATACCATCCTATTTTCCCGGAGAGCAGTGCTTATTCTGTGCTCTAAACTGCAGGCCAGGGATGTCATTAGTGTCGTCAAGAATCCTAAATCTGTTCCTAATGTTTTTGACACAGTCACTGAAGGCGCATGCGTCACTGAAGCTCTGCAGCCTGGAAGTTCTTTTGGATTGAGAATCTCAATCACTATTACCTAAATGTTACACAACAATTCACAGTCTATATCATACAGATAGATGTGTTTCCATTATGCTTACATGTGCACAAAAGCTAAATAAATTATAATATGTGGTAATATAAACACCTTATTTTCACAAAAAGTCTCAGGATTTTATGCTCTCGAGGTGATTTTTGAGCTTTTTTTAAATGTGTTGAAAAAGCTGTGTGTTGCTAAAGAATAACAGAAACACTAACCGCGAAAATTAAGCGTCACTTCCGGTGTTAAAACAAATGGTGTGATTTGTGTAGATGACGATATTTCTCAATTTAATAAAAAAAGATAATAACAAATAAATTTAAGTTGATGCACACAAACAATGCTTTGAGCCTCCATCTTTCAAGAAGTAAGATTCTTTTAAATCTTGCAATACAACAGATAGAAATGCCAGTTAACGGAAACACATTTAAGTTGCATTTGAAAAAGCACAAGTATCAAAAACAGTTTTTTTAGTTTGATGGCCTGTGCTCTGTGATGCTTCTCTGACAGGTCTTTTAAATAGCTGCCTGTGATACATTATCAGAGGTGTTTCATGAATGACGGCAACTGTTTCTTTCTACATAAATACCACAGGCAGCAAAAGACTAGACAACACAAATGAGCACACAGAGAGGAAATAATTGGAATATTGAAAATCATCATCATTGTTATGCTTATTATGATTTATGATTCTCAACTGATCTATAAATCTATGAACTCATGATATATGAGCGAAAAACCATATTATAAAACAAGACTTTTCTGAGATCTGTTAAATTATTATGTTGATCAAATAAATCTGTAAATCTGATCAAGTGAAGGTGAAAGTGATACATTTTGCCACTATGTTTTACACACAGCGGAATCGGTCCTCTGCATTTAACCCATCCGTGCAGTAAAACACACAAATACACACAGGTGAAGTGAGCACACATGCACGGAGCAGTGAGCAGCCAGCACAGCGGCCGGGGAGCAATTGGGGGTTAGGTGCCTTGCCCAAGGGCACTTCAGCCATGACTTGTCGGTACTTGGAATTGAATCAGGGACCTTCTGGCCGTAAGGCCGATTCCTTAACCACAAGCCTACGACTGCCCCTCAAGCGCTACAGGCTAAGCTACATGGCAAACCTACAGTGAGTATAGAAAAAATTCTTCCCTTTAAATTTTTCACTCTTTGTTTTATTGCAGTCATTTGCTAAAATAAAAAAAAGATAAGTTTTTCACACCTGGATTTCAGGTTGGATGGTGAACATTGGTGGACAGCCATTTTCAGGACTCTCTAGAGATGCTCAATTGGGTTTAGGTCAGGGATCTGTCTAGGCCAGTCAAGAATGGTCACAGAGTTGTTCCGAAGCCAATCCTTTGTTATTTACTATGAGTGATTACGGTCATTATCTTGTTGGAAGGTAAACCTTTGGCCCAGGCTTAGGTCCAGAGCACTCTGGAAGAGGTTTTCTTCCAGGATATATCTGTCGTCCTGTCCCTGTAGCTGAAAAACATCCCATAGCATGATGCTGCCACCACCATGTTTAATTGTTGGGAATGCATTGAGCAGGTAATGAGCAGTTTTCTCCACACATACCGCTTCGCTTAGTATTAACTACAAAAAGTTTCGTCTTCATCTCATCAGACCAAAGAATCTTATTTCTCATAGTCTGTGAGTCCTTCATGTGTTTTTTGGCAAATGCTCTGCAGGCTTTCATATGTCTTGCACTGAGAAGAGACTTCCGTCGGGCCACTCTGCCATAAAGCCCCGACTGGTGAAGGGCTGCAGTAATAGTTGTCTTTAAGGAACTTTCTCCCATCTTCTTACTACAGCTCTGGAGGTCAGACACAGTGATCTTTGGGTTCTTCTTTACCTCTCTCTCCAAGGCTTTTCTCCCACAATTGCTCAATTTGGCTGAACGGCCAGGTCTAGAAAGAGTTCTGGTCATCCCAAACTTCTTCCTTTAAAGGATTATGAAAGCCACAGTGCTCTTAGGAACCTTGAGTGCAGCAGACATTAATTTGTAACCTTGGCCAGATCTGTGCCTTGCCATAATTCTGTCTCTGAGCTCCTTGTGCAATTCCTTCGAATTTATTTCCTTCTCATTTGCTCTGACTTGCACTGTGATCTGTGAGGTCTTATATAGAAAGATGTGTGCCTTTCCTAATCAGGTCCAATCAGTTTAATTAAACACAGCTAAGGAGCAACACAGTAAAGATCAGAAGAAATAGACAGAATGTTAAATATGAGTGTCACAGCAAAGGGTCTGAATCCTTATTATCATGTGATATTTCAGTTTTTCGTTTTTAATAAATTTGCAAAAATGTCTACATTTCTGTTTTTTTCTGTAAAAATAGGGTGCTACGTTTACTTTAATGAAAAATAAAATAAACTTTTTTGATTTTAACAAAAGGCTGCAATGAAACAAAGAGTAAACTTTAAAGGGGTCTGAATACTTTCCATACCCACTGTAAGTTTCTTCTTCTAATCATTTCCTGAGCCATGAACTACGGTTTTGAATGATCAGAGTCTATACAGTCTTCATGCTGCTTTTATACACACACAAACTTGAAAGATGACCTTCAGGCGTTTTCAGGGGTATTTCTTTCAAAAAGTCGCTCAAGTTTCTCTATTTACCCATAGCTAATAAATGTTGTCTTTTATATGAAAGCCAACCCAGATGTAATCACCTACAGTGATTCATAAAAGTTAACCCTTTAGAATTTTCTATATTTATGACATTATTCGATTTTCGCACAAGTCCTAAAAGTTTATGAAGAAAACCCAGTTAAACAAATGAGACAAAAATATTATAATTGGTCATTTATTGAAAAAAATGATCGAATATTACATATTTGTGAAAAATTATGTGAAACTTTGAGTTCAGTATCTGAATATTAACTTTAAAATTCTTTAATCATTTTTTGTATAACGACTTATGTGCTTAGGGTAGTTGTCTTTCTGCATGACCCAGGTTCTCCTGACAGTCAGTTCATAAACAGCTATCCTGGCATTATATATAATTCAGAATTCATTGTTCCATCAATGATGGGATGCCGTCCTGGCTCAAATGCAGCAAAACGGTCCCAATCCAGAATACTGCGTTTCTCTAAAAAATTAACTCTTTAAATTTACATTTGGTCTCATCCAACTATAAAAGTTTCTTCTGGTTTGGCCACATGATCTTTAACAAACTGCTGACAAGCAGCAATGTTCTTTTTAGAGAACAGTGACAGTGGTGTGTGACCAACTCACACCTAATTGACATGAATTTCACCTTCAAATGAACTGCCAATGCTAGAGGTTCATATACTTTCGCCACTCACGAAAACCTAATATTGAACCAAGTATAATAATTTTGTCTCAAATTTTTAACTGGGTGCTCTATATCTAATTTTAGGACTTTGTGTGAAAATCAGATGTTGCTTAAAGTCATGTTTATGAATAAATATAGGAAATTCTACAGGGTTCACAAACGTTTAAAGTTCGGTTCTGTATATAGCACAAGCCAGGTTTTCCATATCGAGTTATCCTTCAGGTATAGGAAACCTATACAGTATAAATGCAGAAATGTAGAAGTGCAGTCTGATTGACAGGTGTGTGTTAAACTAGAAAAACACGGATTATTCCGTGTTTGTTAATAAAGCGTACCGAATGCGTGCTTGTTTAGAGCCTGTGTTCTTACCGGTTTCCTTCACGGTGTAGGAGGTCAAGCGGCATTCAAAAGCACAAGGCGCAGCGTATTCCTGTAGGAATATGGAAGGATATCATATTTAATATCGTTCCGCTCATTAAAAGAGCCAAATTCAGCAGACGGACTGTGATGGAAATAGCACAATTAGAGAGACATTTCCGCCAACCTTCCACTTCCTTATTTATTATACGTTAATGCAGAACACGAATGGTCATTAAAGCTCCACCTGAACTCCTCGGCACCGAGCGGAAGAATCGCACCAATCTCTTGCACGGCTCGGGTATTCTTACTGCGCTCTCCGTGTCTGCTGCTTGTTCCTAATGTAATCGTGTCAGGATGCGCACAGCAAACAGCAAATGTTGGCAGGCGGCTACACGTTTCGATACCGAAGACTTGCCATACCTCCGCGCGAGAAGCGGCTCTTCGTCAGAGACGTTATTAAAGAACACGTCACGGTCACCGACTGGTCACGTGACGTTGTAAGGCTAAAGACGCCAGGCCGCAATCAAATTGCGCGTTCCAATATGTGGCATGAAAAGCAAGTCGTTTGTGCAGGTGTACTGTATTCGCCCATGCAGCTTAATATTATAAAGGTATTTATATTGCAAAAAGGCATCTGACTTTACCGACTGCATATGTACGATTTAAATCAGAAATGAATGTGCACAGAAAGATATAATGCTGACTCAGTTTATTAGCCTATACATTGCACCCCAGTGAAGTGAAGTCAAGAATGGCTATGGCCATGGTGATGGACAAATTAACACAGATTTCTAACAAATCTATTCACACAGTCATTGGAGAAAGCTGAATGATCCGTGCAACCAAACATTACTGAATTAGGAATACCTAGCAGGAAGCATATATTCAATTATATTTCAATTCAATTTTATTAATAAAGTGCTTTTAACAATGGACATTGTCCCAAAGCAGCTTTACAAAAACCTTTTCCCAGATGAGCATAGGTGGCAAGGAAAAACACCCCAAAGAAAATAAGGAAGAATCCCTGAAAGGAACCAGGCTTATAAGGGAACCCATCCCCATTTGAATGTTACGATACAACCTGTATACATTGAATACATAATTCTATAACTAACAATAATATATAAGATTTTGAATAATAAGAATGAAAGTGATGGTGATGTTATGATATGGGCAGTCAGAGGGAATCCGGCAGGTGCAGAGTTGCTGACATCTCCTGGTGCCTCCGCCGTATTAGTGTAGCTCATCCGAAAGAGTGGAGAAGAGAGAGAATAGAAAAGTGAAAAGAGAGAAAGAAAAAGAGAATAAAGAGAGTTAGATATGATTCATTATCTAATAGTCAATCCATTAATATAATCTCTGATAAGGTGCCCAGTTGATGGATACATCACAGTTGGCTCTCATATTTGGACACCGGATGTGCTATGCCAGCGTTTAAGTGCTACTATATCATGTGTCTAGAGTGGAAGACCCAGAACCAGTGCAGACTCTCCTTAGGGCCCCATAAGCAAGATTTCTACCTGATAGGCATGTAAGAAAATATTGATAAATTTGAATATTGTGATTCAGTAAATCACTGTATTGTTATTTATAATTATTTTTTGCAATAGATTTTTTGTGTTCTGTTTAAATTTCCAGCCACTAGATGGCAGTAATGTATTCTATTTTCAGCCGTTAATAATGCCATACATACAATCCCGATTCAAAAACGTTGGGACAAAGTACAAACTTTAAATAAAAACGAAATGGAGTAATTTACGAATCTGCATGATTTTGAAATGTCATGCCAAATATTGGCTCATTTGAAATTTTACGACAGCAACACATCTCAAAAAAGGGCAATAAGAGGCTGGAAAATTTAAAGGTACAAACAACTGCAACTCGTTAGGTCAATTGGCAATAAGTCATTAACATGAACTCTAGTATATTGTAGCGTAACAGCAAGGGCACGTGACACAGTGTGCAGGAAATGCTCTCTTTATTAACCAGAGCTTTTACACACACAGTCATTCCACCTCCTCCCCGGTGGTCAAAACATCCTGGCTGCCAGTCTTTCTTCGCCAGTACGAGACCAAATGATCCTGGTGCACCACTATCCTACTTTGCCCCAATGCGATCTTGTGCATCACTTCTCCCAAACAGCCCTTTACCTTGCGAGGCCCCTCCCAGGTGGATTTCAAATAGTCCTCTCAGTGAATTTCAGTATAGTCCTTTTCACCTGCGAGGGTTGTAGAGCCACACCCGAGTCTCAGGAATAAGCGGCTCTCTACGACAATTCGTGTCATACACGGTACATGTGTTCCAGCTGTACTGTGGGGGCAGTCGTAGGCTTGTGGTTAAAGAACCAGCCCTGTGACCGGAAAGTCCCAGGTTCTATTCCAAGTAGTGACAAGTCATGGCTGAAGTGCCCTTGGGCAAGGCACCTAACCCCCAGTTGCTCCCCGGGCGCTGT
>JAOUQV010000009.1:2615412-2627483 GCA_028565295.1 Aspidoras spilotus | reverse complement strand
CACCTCCAGCTCTGCTTCCTGTCTCTTAGTCAGTGCCACGGTCTCCAAACCATACAACAAGGCTGGTCTCACTACTCCCTTATAAACCTTTCCTTTTACTTTGGCTGTGACTCTTTTGTCAGATATTATTCCTGACACTTTTCTCCATTCACTCCATCCTGCCTGTACTCTCTTCTTCACCTCTTTTTCACACTTTCCATTTCCTTGAATGGCTGATCCCAAATATCTGAACTCCTGCCCCTTTGTGACCACTTCTCCCTGTAACCTGACTGTTGTAACTGCCTTCCTCTCATTCACACATATGTATTCTGTCTTACAAGTGTTGACTTTTATTCCCATCCTTTCCAGAGCATACATCCACCTCTCAAGTTCTATTCTAGCTGTTCCTTGCTCTCACTAAAGATAACAATGTCATCTGCAAACATAGTCCATGGTGACTCCTGTCTGACAGCATCTGTTAGTCTGTCCATCACAAGAGCAAACAAGAAGGGGCTAAGATCAAATCCTTGATGCAGTCCCACCTCCGCCTTGAAGCTATCTGTAACTCCTACAGCACATGCCACTACTGTCATGCTGTTCTCATACATGTCCTGCACAAATCTAACATACTTTTCAGCCACTCCAGACTTCCTCATACATCACTACAGTTCCTCCCTCGGCACCCTATCATAATCTTACTCTAAATCCACAAAAACACAGCATAGCTCTTTCTTACTTTCTATACACTTTTCCATCAGCATTCTCAAAACAAAAAATGCATCTGTTGTGATCTTAATTGGCATGAAAACATTCTGCTGCTCACAAGCAGTCACATCTTCTCTAAGTCTAGCTTCCAACACTCTCTCCCAAATCTTTATTGTGTGGCTCATTAACTTTATGTCCATGTAATTGCTACAACTCTGCAGATCACTCTTTTTCTTATAAATTGGTACAATTACACATTCCCTCCATTCCATAGGCATCATTTCACTCTCAAAAATCTCATTGAACAGTCTAGTCAAAAACACCTCTCCTATATATTTTCATACATCTACCAATATGTCATCAGGTCCGACTGCTTTTCCCTTCTTCATCCTTTTTTTTACAACTTTCCTTATTTCATCCTTGCTATTCTTTACTACCTCCTTCTCCACAAGTTCTTTCCCTGTCATTCTCAGCATCAGCTCCTCAAAACACTCCTTTTATCTTTCCCTTACCCTCTTCTCACCTGTCAGTACATTTTCATTTCTATCCTTGAACACCCTGACATCTTGCACATCCTTCGCCACTCTTTTTCTCTGTGTTGCCAGCTGATACAACTCCTTCTGTCCTTTCTTAATATCTAACCTCTTGTACAACTCATTATAGGTCTTTCTGCTTGGCCTTTGCTACCTGCCTCTGTCCTATGCTGCATCTCTTTATACTCCACTTTTCTCTCTTCAGTCGTCTCCCTGTCCCATTTTTTCTTCTGTATAACCTTCTGCACTTGCTTGTCCCACCAAGTTTCCTTGTTGTCTTTCACCTGCCCAAATGACAGACCTAGTACCTTTCTGCCTGTTTGATTTATCACTGTTGTTGCTGCTACCCAGTCATTTGGAAGCACTTTATTACCACCCTGTGTGATCCCGCCTCCACTTTTGGAGGTCAACCTGTGCTATTCCTGTCTATGGAAATATGTGTTTACCACAGCCATTTCCATCTGTCCTTCTAAATTCCTATCCTTAACCCCAAACTAGCCCATCAAACCATAATCTCCTTTGTTTCCTTCACCAACATGCCCATTGAAATCTACACCAGTCACCACACTCTCCTCTCTGTAAATGCTCTCTACCACTTTATCTATCTCCCTCCAGAATCTCTCTTACTCTTCCAACTCACAGCCAACTTGTGGTGCATAGTGACTGACAACATTCACTCATACCCTATCTGAGACACTTTTCACCTCAACAACACACTTTACATAGTCCTTCTTCAGGACCTACCAGACTCCATTTTCTTCCTATCTGCACCATGATAGAACAGTTTACTCCCCTTCCACTTTTATTCCTGCACACACGAAAAATCCACCTTCCTTCTCTGTATCATGTCGGCCAGTTCTCTACCTTTTCCTGTCATCGTCCCTACATTTAATGTTGCTACCCTCAGTCCTACACTCTTGACTCTTTTGTTCTCTCTCTCTGTTGTCTTCTCACACGCTTCCTCTCAGCCATGCATTTAAATATCTATCTATTAATTCATTCATCTATACAAAGAACTGAAATTCACTGGACACTGGAGACTCGTTCCACTGGTGTTTACTAATCAATAATTACCAAGAAAACAGTAAAGAAACGTTACTGTATCAATGTGTTTCATAATACAGCTATGATTTCATAACGGGAGTGTGCTGCTATAAATACATATAAAGTATGTGTGTGTGCATGTGTTTGTTTGTGTGTGTTGAGAGACATTGTTCAGTAAAGTGATACACATTTGGTTTGGTGAAGCTACAGATGTTGAAGTGCACAGACTAAAAAAAGGAACATCAGTTTCCTTCTGACCTTCAGATCACTCTACTGTTTCATCTGTCTGTCTGTCTGCCTGTGTCTGTCTCTCTCTCTTTATCCCTAGCTCTCTCTTTCCTATGTACACATACAGTGTATATACACTATATTTCCAAAAGTATTTGCTCACCCATCCAGATTATGGGAATCAGGTGTTCCAATGACTTTCATGGCCACAGATGTCTGAATGGTTTAGCATACTAAGACATTTTGGAAAAATTAATCCTCCTAACATTGTGAAACGGTTGGAGCTGGGCCCTTCCTCTTCAAACATAATTGTGTACCAGTTCATTGCTCAGCCCTGTCCCATTTCTTCTTCTGTATAAGCTTCTGCACTTGCTTGGCCAGTTTCCTTGTTGTCTTTCACCTGCCCAAATGAAAGACCTAGTACCTTTCTGCTTGTTTGATTTATCACTGTTGCTGCTGCTACCCAGTCATTTGGAAGCACTTTATTACCACCTAAAGCATTGTCTACATAGGATGTAGTCTACCTGTGTGATCCTGCATCCACTTTTGAAGGTCCCCCTGATATATGATTTGACATACATCATTTTATTCAAGAGCAGGGTGTGTGTAAATCATCACGGGTCAGTCTTACAGACATTGTTATCCTCCTCACAGTCCGTGTCTGTGGGTTAATTTACAGTGGATATAAAAAGTCTATACACCCCTGTTCAAATGGCAGGTTTTTGTGATGTAAACAAATGACAGCAAGACAAATATTTTTGTCCACTTTTAATGTGACCTATAACCTGTACAATTCAATTAAAAAACAAACTGAAACCTTTAAAGCAATATGCATAAATATGTGCACCCTTAAACTAATAATTTGTTGTAGCACCTTTGGCTTTTACTACAGCACTCAGTCTTTTTGGGTATTAGCCTATCAGCATGTCACATATTTATGTGGCAATATTTGCTCACTTTGCTTTGCAAAGCCGCTCCAAATCAGACAGATTGCGAGGGCATCTCCTGTGCACGGCCCTCTTCAGATTACCCCACAGACGTTCAATAGTATTCAGGTCGGGACTATGGCTTGGCCATTCCTTAATCTTATTCCTTAATTCCTTAATCTTAATCTTATTCCGGTAAAAGCCATTCTTTTGCTGATTTAGATGTGTGCTTTGGGTCATTGTCGTTCTGAAAGATGTTCCTCTTCATATTCATCTTTCTAACAAAAGGCCTAAGGTTTTTTGCCAACACTGACTGGTATTTGGAACTGTCCATAATTCTGTCCACCCTGACTAAGAAAAACAGCCCCAAAGCATGATGCCGCCACCAATATGCTTTGCTGTAGGTATGTTGTTCTTTTGGTGATGAGCAGTGATGTTTTTGCACAAAATATACCTTTAGGAATTATGTCCAAAAAGTTTAACCTTGGTTTCATCAGACCATAACACATTTTCCCACATGCTTTTGCGAATTTTCAGATTTTTTTTGCAAAACTAATCCACTAATCCAGGCTTGGGTGTTTTTCTGGAAAAGGCTTCCATCTTGCCACCCAAGTTGGGAGATTGTTGTCACGTGTACTGCACAACCAGTACTTGCCAGAAATTCTTGCAGCTCCTTCAGTGTTGTTGTCGACCTCTTGGCAGCCTCCCTGACCAGTTTTCTTGTCTTATCATCAATTTATATATTATTTATAATAATATCACTGTTGTGCCATGTTTTCTCCACTTGATGATGACACAGTCTTCACAGTGATCTATGGTATACTTAATGAATTGGAAATTCTTTTGTAGCCGTCACCTGACTGATATCTTTGAATAATGAGATCCCTCTGATTATCCAGCAGCTTTTTGTGGACCATGGCTTGTGCTGGATGATGTGGCTACAAAAATGTCAGGACTAAACCTAGGGCAGAGGTGGCCAACCAGGCAGAGACCAAGAGGCACATTTTTTTACCAAGTTACCACAAAGAGCCACATCATACGCATGGGCACACATGAACATCACTCCATCCCTTCCTCACACACATATACTGTTGCTCAGCCAGATTTATTGTAAATGTCACACACCGTTTAAACACTACAAAGACCACAGGCCAGTCATTTTCAACATTGAACATTGAGTGTCTCACACAAATGTAATGTGAGGGTTTGATCCGTGGTGGTTGGACAACATCCAAAACTGAAAAAAGCTGAAAAAAGTGAGAGAGTACCTGGCCTTTTGAAAGCCACCTCACAGTGCAGTGTAGCGGCAGGTCACCTGAAAGCCCTTGGTCCAGCTCAGCGACGAGATTCTTCAATTGCCGGGGGTGAAGCGCATGTGTACGGATGTAGTTGACGATTTCCATCACAGGCTTCATGACACCGTCTAAATTTAATGATTTAGACACAAGTTGCTCCCTGTGAATGATGCAGTGGAAATTCCAAAAATCTGGAAATGTTTGGTCAGCTTTGAACAACCCCACAAGCCCGTTCACAGATCCGATCATGGCTGGCGCTCCATCTGTGGCTATTGCAGTTAGTTTCGCTATGGGCAGATTTGCTTTCACAAATGCATCCATCATTGAATCTTTCACATCTATGCCATGGGTTCTGTCTATTAATGGCATAATATCAAGGAGTTCCTCTTTGATTAAACAATCGTTTGACACAGACAGTACAAATATAATTAAGCCTTGTCTTGTAAGTCACAACTCTCATCCAATGCGACACTAAAATACTCACAAGCTTGAAGATCAGAGTGCAACTGTGACTGTATAGCTGTGTTAATGTCTGATATTCTGTGCTCAACAGTGTGGTGGGACATTTGTACGTCTGATACCATTCGTTTTAGTTTTCAACAACGATTTCAACAACGTAACCGAGGCATTTTTTAATGAACACCCCTTCATTGTATGGCTTTTTGGCCCGTGCAATGTTCCAAGCCAGTGCTTGCCTGCTTTTCTGCCTGACTTTTCAAAGTAACCAACTTGTGTTTGCGAAGTTCAGTCCCTTTTGGAAATTCCTGATCGATGTTAGCATGGAGAGAGAGAGCTGAAGTGGCGCTGAAGGTTTCAAGCTTTGAAATGTGACAAGGACGCCTGACATATAAGGCAGAATGGCTTTCCGTTGCATTCAACAAAAAAATATAGACTCTCCCACTCTGTTAAAAACGTCCTGTGTTCATCTTCATATTTTTGTATTGCTGTGCATTTTTTCCCCTGTCATTTTTAGCGCGAAACGTTTACTCAAATGTTTTTGCTCATACTGGAAAACTGCGCGCATGCGGAAGTTCACTCCATACTCCATCCTGTACTCCTGTACCTGTACTCTCTTCTTTATCTCCTTTTCAAACTCTTATTTCCTTGGGCGGTTGATCCCAAGTACCTTCACCTTTGTGACCATTTCTTCCCTTAGCCTAACTATTCTAGCTGCCTACCTCACATTCACACACATGTATTCTGTCTTACTTAAACCTCAACCTCTCCAAGTTCTCTTTTATCTGTTCCTGCTCTTACTACAGATCACGATGTCATCTGAAAACATCATATTCCACTGTGATTCCTCTCTGACCTCATCTGTTAGTCTGTCCATCACCAGAGCAAACCAGAGCTCAGAGCCAATCCTTGAAGCAGTTCCACCGTTACCTTGAAGCATCTGTCACTCCTACAGCACATCTTAACACTGTCATGCTGTTCTCATACATGTTCTGCACAAATCTAACATACTTTTCAGCCACTCCAGACTTCCTCATACAACACCACAGTTCCTCCCTCGGCACCCTATCATAAGCTTTCTCTAAATCCACAAAGACACAGTGTAGCTCTTTCAGACCTTCTATATATCTCCATTAGCATTCTCATAGCAAATATTTAATTTGTCTTAATTTGTTGTCTTAATTTGTTTCTTGGCAGAAAACCATACTGCAGCTCACTGCTGGTCGAAGCCTAGCTTCAACAACTCTCTCCCAAATCTTCATTCTGTGGCTCATTAACTTTAATCTCATTCTATATCTCTTTATATCTTTTCCTCTCTCTCTAGTTGTCCATCCCATCATTTCACTTTCTAAAGTTGTTGTTTTTTTATGTGAAGTTACATTTGATAATCCTCGATTGGTTAAACAAAAACTTATCCATGCATCCCATGTCATCTGAATCTGATGATGCCATGAGGCAGCTCACTTCTGTGCATGAACTAAAACACAACATTAACAGAACCAAAACGAATCATAGTCCATACTTGCGATGCTGCAAATACCTGATAGTATTTATTTATTTGTGTATTTATTTATATACAAACCCAATTCCAAAAAGTTGGGAAAAAAAGAGAAAATTGTAAGTAAAAACAGACTGCAATAATGTGGAAGTTTCCAAATATCATATTTTATTCAGAAAAGAACATAGATGATATATCGAATGTTTAAACAGAGAAAATGTATAATTTAAAGAGAAAAATTAGGTGATTTTAAATTTCATGACAACAACACATCTCAGAAAAGTTAGGCCAAGGCCATGTTTACCACTGTGAGAAATCCCTTTACTCAGTCTGTAAACTGTTGAGAAGAAAAGTTGCTCAAGTTGAGGGATAGGAATGTTACCCATTCTTGTCTAATGTAGGATTCTTGTTGCTTAACTTTCTTAACTCTTTTTTGTAAAAGTTTTCTATCTGGACTGCAGGCTGGCCAATTCAGTACCTGGACTCTTCTTCTATGCAGCCATGATGCTGTAATTGATGCAGTATGTGGTTTGGCATTGTCATGTTGGAAAAAGGTCTTTCGTAAAAGAAACATCATCTGGATGAGAGCATATGTTGCTCTGGAACCTGGATATACCTTTCAGCATTGATGGTGTCCTTTCAGATGTGTAAGCTGCCCATACCACACACACTAATGAAACCCCATACCACCAGAGATGCAGGCTTTTGAACTGAGCACTGATAACAACTTGGGTTGTCCTTCTACTTCTTAGTCCTAATGACATGGCATTCCTGATTTCCATAAAGAACTTCAAATTTTGGTTTGTTTGACCACAGAACAGTTTTCCACACAAAGATTATTCTGGATTCTCTGAATCTTTTGATGATATTATGTACTATAGATGATTATATGTTTGCAATTTTACCATGTATAACTCCTTTCTGATATTGCTCCACTATTTGATTTCAAAATGTCTCACTTTCAATATTTGATAGGTTGTATATGTTCTATTGTGAATATCAGTTTTTGACATTTGTAAATTATTGCGTTCCATTTTTATTTACTGTTTGTCCGTTTGTACTTTGTCTCAACTTTTTGAATCAGGTTTGTATTTAATAATTATACTTATACAGTATTAATTATGTGACCCATTATTAATTATTTGACAAATTTTCACTTTGAGTATTTTGTATAACATAGTTTTATAGTAATCAGCTAAACTGGTGCATGCCAGTGTCTGTTACTAACTTCATTAGCCGCAAGCTAGTAGAAACACATTTATGTACTTTTTATATACTATATTCGAGTAGCGATGTTTATTTCCTGTCCTTGTGTTTGATCTAAGACAATTCCAGCTGGTCTACGTCTTTAATTAATAGCTGCAGGTGTTTCAGGCATTACGGCTTATTCCGTATCCATGCTAGTTGTTCAGGATGGTGTATGCCATCGTTTGACACTTTCATGCACGAGAGACTCTTTATCACTCTGAAACCATAACCTGCTGAGTGCAGAATGCTCCTGGAATTCATTTATGAGCTGAAATACAGTTCATAAAGCCACTGCTTAGCAAGGCTAACTCCTTCCAGATGTGGCTTAACACACTGCAGGTGTTGAAAACACACAAGAGTAATGAAAGACATGCTGATATACAGATATAACAGATCATTAACATCTATGATTATTAATTTGGACATACAGGATATTCAACGTTTCAAGTTTTTATTTAGAAATTGAAAATACATTTTCTTATTTAAGGTAAAAAAGTAAGGAGAAATGGTGGAGCAGCTGACGCAGACATGGGTGAACTTGCATGTGTAGGATGTTCGCCACATTGTGGAGTATGTTGAATTAAGTCTGATTGCTATAATTAAGCAAAATAACGGACCAAGCATTTATTAGCCAGATGCAGGTAATGAATCAAATATTAACTCGATTCTGAATTAACTCCTCCACTGAAAAAAATGACTCAAATATGAACTCTATATTGAGACAATTTGGATAAAAATTATTTTAATATTACCAGAGTGTGGGTAACTTACCAGTTTGACTCTGAGTGAATTTAACTGGAATTAGTAAATCAAATATGAACAGAAGTGAGACAGCTATTCGATTCTGAATGTGCTAGTCATAAAATTAGAATATCATGAAAAAGCTGATTTATTTCCATAATTACATTTAAAAAGTAAAACTTGTGTACTATACACATTCGATACACAAAGACTAATACACTTCAATTGTTTATTTAATACATCGTTGTCTCAACCGGAAATCAAATCAGGGTCCTTCTTGCAGTGAGGCAATATTGCTGTGAGGCAACATTTCAAGTGTTTATTTCTTTTGATTTGATGATTATTACTGACAACTAATAAAAAAAAACAAAATCAGCATCTCAAAAAATTATAATAAAATTATAATTTAAAAAAAGGATTTAAAAAAGCTGGCCAACTGAAAAGTATAAACATAACACGGCATATCAACATGTACAGCACTCAATACTTAGTTGGGGCTCCTTTTGCCTGAATTACTGCAGCAATACGATGTGGCATTTATTAGACCAGTCTGCACCACTGCTCAGGTGTTATGAGAGCCAAGGTTGCTCCCATAGTGGCCTACAGCTGTTCTGCATTGTTGGGTCTGGCTTATCACATCTTCTATTCAGTCTCCCATAGATTTACTATAGTGTTAAGGTCAGGTGAGTTTGCTGGACAATTAAGAACAGGGATACATTGGTCCTTAACCAGGTACTTGAAGCTTTGTCACTGTAAGCAGGTGCCAAGTCCTGTTGGAAAATGAATTCAGCATCGTCCAAAAATTGGTCAGCAGCAGGAAGCATGGGATGGGCTGAAACTAGCTGGAATTCAGAAAACACAGTGGATCAACACCAGCAGATGACATGGATACACAAACCAACACTGACTGTGAAAACCTCAAACCAGACCTCAAGAGGCATGTATTTTTCTCTCTTCCTCCAGACTCTGGGACCTTGATTTCAATAGAAATGCAATAAGAAATTTACTTTCATAAGAAAACTTAACTTTGGACCATTCATTAGTAGTCCAGTCCCTTTTGTCTTTAGAGGCTTCTGAAACTCTCTTTTGTTAAAGAAAGGCTTGACACAAAGTATGCGACAGCTGAAACCCATGTCTTGAATATATCTGTTCTTTGTGGTTCTTGAAGCACTGACACCAGCTGCACACAGTGCCAAAGCCACAAGTACCTGGTTTAGGGACCATGGTATCCCTGTTCTTAATTGGCCAGCAAACTCACCTGACTTTAACACTCTAGAAAATCCATGTAGTACTGTGAAGAAGATGCAATATGCCAGACCCAACAATGCAGAACAGCTAATCAGAGCAACCTTGGCTCTCATTACTCCTGAACAGTGCCACAGACTGATTGACTTCATGCCGTGCCGCATTGCTGCAGTAATTCGGGAAAATGGAACCCCAACTAAGTATTGAGTGCTATACATGCTGATATGCTGCTTCATGTTCATACTTTTCAGTTAGCTAGCATCAAACAGAAGGAATAAACACTTGAAATATATCAGTGCAACAAATGTGTATAGTTGGAAATAAATAAACTTTTTATGATATTCTTATTTTATGACCAGCACCTGTGCTACAGGAAAAGAATCAAATAGTGAGAAAGGAATTTGACTTGTAATCGACTCCACTGTCGGTAATAATTTAACAATGATTTCTAGTATGAACATGATTTGACTCTGAATTGACTCCACTTCAGTACATGAAGCAAACATTAAACTCTCGTGAATAAGACATTCAGCTCTGAATCGACTCCACTTCAGGAAGTAAATCAAACTCTACAGGATAAAGATTAGATAAATTGACTCTATTACAAGAATTTACTTAAACATACATTTTTTATTAAGAAAGTGATTCAACTCTGAATCGACTTCATTATAAGAGGAAATAATTTTGAAGAGTGTTCCATGCTGTAATTTGAATAAGAAATGAATTAGGAAATTTATTAAGAAATTGATTTGACTCTGAATTAACTTCATTTGCAAGAAATAAATCAATCATAAACTTTTTATTAGGAAAGTGCTTTGATATTCTTTTTATTAGATTTTAACAGATATAAAAGTATAGTGAGGTTTGTGATGCACATTGTCTGTGTAATAAATGAAAGCATAAAGATGGTGGTTGTTTATACACGCACACAACCACACACACTCTGTATGCACTCTGTTGTGTGACACTGAAGGGTGACGGCGGGTCAAATTTGTGTCTCCTCTTAGTGACGAGACCTCACTGTACACACACAAAAACCTCTCTCTCTCACACACACACACACACACTTATCTCTCAAATACTCACACACACACATCTCTTTCACAGCTATTATCCATCTCTTTGTCTCTACATCTCTTTCCTTTCCATCTGTCATCAAACTATTTTTGTTGGTCTCTCTCGGAGTCTCTCTGGCTCACTTGATTTTTGCCTCTCTTGGTTTTTTCTCCTGGTTTTTTCTCTCTATCGTTCTCTCTTTTATTCTCAGTATCACTGTTAGTCTATGTTTCACTTTGTCTCTATTTTGTCTATCTATCATAATCTCAGTCTCAATCTTAGTCTATCTTTTGCTATGTCTCACTCTGGCTGTCTCTCTCTCACTCGCTTTATTTTGTTTCTCTGTCATTTTATCTCCCTCTATTTCTTATGCTCAGTCTTTTTTTTCTCTATCTTTCTCTTTTTCTCACTCGCTTAATTTTTGTCTCTATCTTACTCACTCATTTTTGTCTCTCTCTGTCTCAAGTGCCATTTTAATTCTCCCCATAAAATAAAAGACTAATAGTAATAAAAAGCTGAAGGAGTGACAGCGTGAGTATTTACATTGTTCTACATCACAGGAAATGGATTTACTCCATCAGAGGGAAACGAGTCACATGACTGGAGGATATAAAAGACAAGATGCTTTAATGCATCAGCAATTCCTCTCAGGAGATGCCTGTGTCTGTGTGTGTGTGAGTGATCTAAACCAAAACCCACTGCTGCACTCAGGTGTCATGTTTTATTTTTAATGAGAATGGAGTCTCATGCAAGTCAGCACTTTCTTTCTCTCGCTTAGATACAAAACAAAACCAAATAAAAGCTGCAGTGAACTAACCACACCCTGCACTAACCATGCCAACTCACTTAACTCACTTATTAACACTATTTTTAAAGCAAATAATTGCCAATAATAAACATTTTTCAAAAATAAAAAACATATATTTACATAAATTTCTTTAATTGATTTTAACTTCATGAATTATTCGTACATTCATTATACAGTCAGTCCAATATTATTTTGCTCTGATTATAAATATTATCATTTTTGTATGTTTGAACTGTAGCCTGACTGTTCCACCTGCCTCCCTCTCATTCACACACATGTATTCTGTCTTACAAGTGTTGACTTTCATTC
>JAOUQV010000009.1:2577078-2590190 GCA_028565295.1 Aspidoras spilotus | reverse complement strand
TTTTTGTGTAGATGTCTGCCACTTAAATAAAAGAAGCACACTAAAATACCATAGCAGACCACAATTAACCTGTTTTTTTCAGACTGGACGTGACGCAATCAAAAACTACGGGAAGATAGGAGACAGCACTTCAAACCAAACCATAAAACCACTACTACTCTTAATATAATAATTATTAATTAATCAATTAAAGCTTTATTATGATAACGTATACTGACATAGGTGCCAGACTCGTTTTTAAACTTAAACTGCAGAAACACAATTTATTACAAAATCAATTATCAAATCTAATCTTTGATGTAACGATACTTCACACAGAAACACACAGATAAGGCAGAAGTAAACGCAGAGAGGTTCGTCTAAATCGTATTCCTTAACAAAAAAACCCGACACAGAAATAAACTTGAAACCATAACAAAAACTTAACGGAACTAGAAATATAACCTGGCGAAACTCTTAGCATAGTACATTTAATGTTTTAATGTCGCGCGCTGAAACTCAACCTAAATAACCCAGTCAATCAGGCGCCGAACTGCAACCAGCTGCTGTTGATTGGTTCATGTGACTGCCCCGTAAACAAGAACAGTCACATGTTGCCGCTGGTTGCCATGTTCGTTGAATCCCCCAAGTTGCCAAAGTTTCAGTGTTCCTGACATTTTGACATCCCATTTACATGAAAATGTTACAATATTAAGTAATACATGTTATATATATACAAAAATTCGAATGTTTAAAAAAATATAAAAACACAGCTAAATATAAAACCCTTACTGTTATTTAGTCAGCTCTTACCTCTCCAGAAGATATTCTCCTCCGATCCTGTACCACTAAAGTATTTCCATTACTGCCTGGAGCTAGAGTAGGACCGATACTTGTTCTTGGTCCAACTAACATGTAGCGTTTATCTCCAGATCTGTATTGGATGCTGTGACACAATGTCCCATCATAGTTTGTATCTTGTAAATATTTGGAGGAATAGTCTGCAGATTTAGAACATTGCATTACAATCAGCACGATGATACTAAATAGAAAAAGAAATGAAACCACACCCAGGACGATTACCAAATAAAAAGTAGCTTGATTTTCTTGTGCATTTGCAACTGAACTTTTGATATCAGAAGCCGCAAACGCTTCTTTGGGTTCGACAAGTTTAATAATCACAGTAGTTGTTGCTGAAAAGGAAATGTTTCCATTATCTTTGACCAGTATGACCAGTTTATGTTCAGACTCATCTGTCTCTGTGAATGAACGAAGAGTCCTTATTTGTCCTGTATAACGGTCCAATCCAAAGAGACTGTGGTCACTCACTTCCTGCAGTGAAAATAATAACCAGCCGTTATATCCTATATCCGCATCGTAGGCTCTGACTTTAGTCACCAAATGTCCTGCGTTTACATTGCGGGGAATTTCTTCGACACCTTCCGAACCATTAGCGCTGACTGGATATAAGATCACTGGAACATTATCGTTCTGGTCCAGAATAAACACGTTCACTGTGACATTGGTGCTTAGTGCTGGAGTTCCAGAATCTGTAGCTAGAATGTGGAATTGAAACATTTTCTGTAACTCAAAATCGAAGCTTCTCAGCGCAAAAACTGCACCAATCTCTTCATTAATGTTAATTAATGATGTCACACTTTTATCTGAATTCACATGATCTAATGAGTATAATACTCTTGCATTTTCACCCTCATCTACATCAGCTGCGCTCACTGAGAAAACAGACATGCCAGGTTTATTGTTTTCTGATACATAGAAGGTGTACGGGCTTCGACTGAACACAGGGCTGTTGTCATTCACATCCAACACTTCAACCTGAATGACCTTTTTTGATGTCTGAGGAGGATTTCCCAAATCCGTAGCTGTTATAGCAATATCATAAAATGACATTGTCTCTTTATCTAGATTTCCTTTAGTAACAAGAGAATAAAAAATTGTATCCGATGACTGTTTAAGTTCAAATGGAATGTTCTCGGGCAAAGAGCACACTACCTGTCCATTAACACCTGAATCTATGTCTGTCACTCCAATCAAAGCTACTACAGTACCTGGACGCGCGTCTTCGGAAATTTTCTCGGATAAGGACGTGACGTCTATTTCTGGTCGGTTGTCGTTAACGTCTTCCACTTTGACAAGCACGTTACACTGTGTAGACAGTGACACTGCTCCTTTATCAGCAGCCAAAATCTTCAGCTCGTAGAATTGTTTTTCTTCAAAATTCAGCCCACCTTTGACCCGCAATTCTCCTGTTTTGGTATGCAACTCAAATATGTCTGATGCTTCATTTCTGAACTTACTTCTTAATGAGTACTCGATTTGTCCATTTTCTCCTTCGTCCAAATCTGTCGCATTAATCTGCAGCAATAATGTGCCAGCGGGAGCGTCTTCTTTGACTCTTACTGTATATTTTTGTTTAGTACAATTTGGTGCGTTATCGTTAACGTCAGATACAAGCACATTAATAGTCAGAGTGCCTGTTTTTTGTGGCTTCCCCCCATCTAGCGCAGTTAATATTAACGTATGTCTTGCGCTACTTTCTCGGTCGAGAATCTTTTGTAGAACGAGGACAGGGACTTTTCCTCCCTCTCCAAAATCTTCTGTTTCTAAACGGAAAAACGGGTTCTGTGTCAGTTTATAGGATTGCAACGTATTAGTGCCGATATCTGGGTCGTGCGCCCCTTCTAACTGATACCGTGTTCCAGTCATTGCATTTTCAAGTGTCTCCAAATTGTAAACATTATCTATAAATGTAGGTGCATTATCATTCCCGTCTACAATCTCAACTGTTATTTGATGCATTTCTAGAGGATTCTCAATCACCACTTTAATGGTGATGAGACAGGGATTGCTCGTAGCGCACAGATCCTCTCTGTCGATCCTACGATTAACGAACAATGAGCCTTGTTTATGATTTACCTGAAACAAATCCTGCTTTGTCCCAGACACAATTCGCAGATTCCTTTCGGTCAGAGCAGACGAGTCCATGCCCAAATCTTTGGGTATATTTCCTAAAATAGTCCCAATCCTCGATTCTTCTTGCAGAGTATAACGTATGTGGGTTGAGACGACATCGGGAAGAAGAAGCAGACACACATAATGGAGGACAAAATGTCCGAGTATGCAGCCTGCTCTTAAATATTCCCGTCCCATATCGTAATACGCGTGGATGAGTTTTTTTTTTTGCTTCCTAAAAGAAGATTTCCATCATGAACGGGATCCGCTCTTTGTTATCTCCTTTCGTTGTGGTGATAAGGGTGGTATGCGCTGTCATTAGTATCTTCGTATAGCGCCACAGTAAGACTCAGTGTATAACTGCAGTCTCCTTGTACTCATACCAAAAAAAACAATAATTATTTAAATTGTGGCAACAGATTATTGTTATCATATACGTTGTTATTTGCAAAAAATTAATCTAAAATTGCTTAAAGTCCAAACTATTAAATTATTATGTACAAAACAACAAAAATAATAGTAATTATAATGTTGCTTTATTGGTTTATTAACGTCATCTTCAATATTGATAGCTATAATGACGACAGGAACAATATTATATTCATACACAAGTTTCACATCTTATACTCAAGTCATATACACACACGCCAGTGACAAATTTATTATTTCCAATTTACTTAAAATTTGTCTTTGGACTGTGGAAAGAAACCGTAGTAAGCCCACGCAAAAATTACTTCCATCCGGAGATGGAACTTGGGTCCTCTTGCTGTGAGGCCACATCCACTGCGCCACCGTGCTGCCCTAATAATATCATCATCATCATCATCATCATCATCGTCATCATCATCATCCACACAAACATATGCCGTCACGAAAGATTAATCGAAAATTGGTTTAAAAATTCTACAAAATAACAGGACGAGGCAGAAGTAAACGCGGAGATAAATAAACAAAAACGCAACTGAAATAAACAAAAACGCAACCTAAATAACACAATCAGTGCGCTGAATTGCAACAAGCAGTTGCTGATTGGTTCATGTGACTGCTCCGTAAACAAGACTGCTTCGTTGAACGCCCCCAGGTTGCCAGAGTTTCCAGGAGGCGTTTAACACGGGGTCCGCCAATTCATGTCAAAAAAAAAACAGCAATAGTAACTATAATAATAATATACTGTTCTTGTTCATTTACTTAGTCTTATTGTTATTAATGAATAAATATATATATAATTTTTAGTTGTTATATATTTGTTTCATTTTTAAGCATAGATTTTTAAGTAGATAAATACAACCAGTTAAAACATCAATACACTAATGTATTCATTTAAATATATTTTATTTCCATTTATAAACGTGATTAATTATTGGTGAAAAATAAATAATGTTATAATTAATTAACCAATTATTTCATAAATATATTTACCAGAACCATTTAAAGAGCACCAGAAAGTTCTTTAAAGAAATAAATCTTCAATTTATATATAAATCCTGCAAACAGTGACACCGTGTGGTAGACATGGTAAACATGATTAATACCACGTGATTGTAAACACGTGACACAATACGCTCCACCCCAGTTTAACACATTACGTCATTCTGCTTGTACTCGGCAAAATGGCGGCGTTATAAAACACGGGCAAGTAACAGCGCAAGAACACAAGGGGGCATCTCGACGGATTCTCTCGCTCTCTCTCTCTCTCTCTCTCTCTCTCTCTCTTTCTCTCTCGCTCCTTAACTATGGAATTCTGCTTTACCAGTTAAAATAATTAGAATGTTGCAATAATGACCTCAGTATGCAGTTATAACATTTAATTTAATTATTTATTTATTTTTAATTTGCATGGGCATATTCATCCGCAAAGACACAAGCACACACACAAGCGCACAAAACCTGCACCTCTCTCTAGCTCTTATTTCTGTTACCATGGTAACGATTCTTCAGCGCGCAAGGTCGCTGTCTGTGGTGCTGAACATTACCAAGGGTGGGTAATGGGGGCAGACGGAATATACATTACAACCCTATTATTTTTGGGTTGCTGTAAAATAAATATTTTATTAGAAATAATATTTCATTAGACACGACTTCACTCTATTGATTTATTGTTATTCTTTTCATTATAATTTATCTGATCATTAAAATATGCTGTTGCATAGAAACCAACAGTCAGCACAATTTCGGCATTGTCACTCCTGCATGAAGAAGAACTGGGGGATGTGAGCCTCTTATGACATTAGTAAAATGTAAAACAGCATGCTGGGGTTATTTGAGAACAGAAAGGCGGGGTGAAGATGGGAGGAGAGATAGCAGGGGTGTTGGCTGTAATGAAAATAAAAACTGTGTGTGTCTATATGTGTGTGTGCTTTCTACTGCAGCTTATAGTATTGCTGCAGTCTGTCTCCAACACGATGGTGTTGTGACCATTTAAGCTATTAAAAAGAAAATGATGATATTCTCCATTATAGTTTAATACATACATCAATGCTAATGTATCAATCCAAATCAAATCAACATCCTTTCAAGAAATTTATTTACATTTTTGCCATCACAGGAAACAATATGCAATACATTTAATAGCACCCCATCATGTTCATATAAACGAAGCTTACAAGATACATGTGCATTTGCTAATGTGCATAATACAAGTAATAAAAAAATGAAAAGTTAATCTGTAGTGCGTCAGCTTAATGTGATTTTTTAAGGATTTGTAATTTTAAACATTCAACCATCATATACACATACATGCAAAATACAGATGTTGTTTATGTGATCAGATGTATCAATACCATTACTCTTCAGTTATTTTATTAATAAAACACAATACTACAGAAACACATACAGTTTGTGTTAATTCCAACTAGATACAGTTTAAACAGAAGGTTTATTTTGTTCCTGTACTGCTTGCATTTGTTCAGGTGTAATTATATATAAATATTATTTTCTAATACAATGCAACATGACAATGTTTTTGTATTTTTAGTTTTTCATAAAAATGAATATTCTACATGTTTATTTGGTTTAATTTAATATACACACAGACTTAAAGCTGAACACAGATGAAAACATTTCAGATGAAAGTCCTCTTAGGCGGAAAGTGCTAGCGTTTAAATGTGTTTATACAAATGAGATCTGATTCCAACTACCATATTGCACTATTGTATGTAGCTTCAGTTGCAACCCTTCATTCAAAAATATTGAATTGCCTGTTTGTGTGACTTTTAACATGCTTTCATACTGGTATATACTCAGAATGTGTTTGTCCTATATGCGGATGACATCAGCGCCTTGTACATATTTTAGAATAAATGTTCATACTGATATTTAAAAAAAAATACATAAAATCACAACTGTAACGTAGGAAACTGTTGCAGTGAGTATTACAGGTTAATTCACAATCACCTAAATATTGCAGCAACAATGTAACATTTTAACCAACATTTATTTAAACTTTATTTTTATTAACCAAAACATCATACAAACAAACAGGAGACCATTAATATCTAACTGTTTTTTTTTTGTTCTTTATGCAGTGATATTTCAGTCATAGTAAAATCTATACAGGTATTTTAAAAGGTCATGTTCATAATAGTCACAAAAAATGCAAGATCTGTATGACAGCAAAGATTGATGTTCTACTGTAATTTGTCTAATATGTATTTATTTACAGTAAATGTGTTCTACATTTATGTTTATAACAAATGTAATATGAAGCTGATATACTAACGTGTATATTTCAAGTTTTATTTATGTAGATTCCAATCAGCGTTCTAAATAAACTAGTATACTTCCGGAAAAAAACATTAAAGCATCAATAATTGCAATACAGTTACTTGTAACACTTGTCTCTTTAACCCTACACGTATTTATAACTCACAGTAAGAAACACAAATAATACATTTTCAAAATCTTAAAAACAATAGAATAAGTTTTAATAAGTGTTTTGACTTTGCTCATTTTATCTTTCCAGATTTTGATTTTTAGAGACAGATTAATAGTGATTGGACTATTAATAAAAAAGATTAATTCAGATTCCTATCACATTTTCCATATTTCTTTGTGCTTCTTGTTATTAAGCTTCATTATGTGTGTATTTTAAGCTTCTACCCAGCTCAAGTTAAAGATTACATATGTGAAAGTATGAAAATCTAGAAAGGCTGGAACCTGGCATGACAAGAATTAAAGCAACATAGAATTAAAGAAATTTTCATTAAGCTTCATTTAAGTTCATAATGTGATGCAGATAAAAAGCCAAGAGGAAGTTATTCTGGAGTGAGCAGACAGAATCCAAGTAGAGATGCGTGTTCTAAATCAAAATAGAGTTGGGCATGAATTTCCCGCTTCAGGTTAGGTTTTTCTCAGCATCCATCAGGCAAGAGGACGTGGATTAAGGCCTTAAGAGGAACTGCTACTGGTGGTGGTGGAGGCCTACAAACAAGAACACATCAGTTAGGGACAGACGTTGTACCAGCTAAATTTCTGTCATAGATTAATATATAAAACCATCTCATGCAGTCTGCACCTGTCAAACAATCAAACAGTGGGCAAAAAATAGAGCCTATTTGTTTTCTTGCACAGTTATAGGCATTTATACAAACAAAATAGTCATGCATTATTATGATATAAAACTAAAAGCTGGGTCGTAAATAGGCAATGTTTATTAATTTTATGCATCATCATTATTATTATTATTATTATTATTATTATTATTAATATTATTATTATTATGTTTTACTAAATTGACATTTTATATTGTTTAACAATATAAATAAATGTTTTTCAACCAGAATAAATAATGAACATTAAAACAAAGTAGACAAAATGTAATCACAATAAACTATTAGGCATATTACAGGCATAAATTAAATGATCAATGGATTGGAAACACCTGGCAGGTGGCATATATTCACTGATAAAGAGGCACGTATTTGTGGTTACTTCATAGTTTGCAATCATATGAGGTGTTAATTTGTTCACTGTATGGAAACATTTACACTAACTTGTGGTAAAATGGTGGATCCACTTTCGCCTTCAGAACTGCCTAAATTTTTTGTGGCATACTTTCAACAGAAATGGTATTCTTCATTTTTTGGTTGTAAGAAGTGGGCATTTGAGTTACTGTTTCAATCATCTCAAATTAGTCTGCCTATTCTCCCCTGACCTCTCACATCAACAAGGCATTTTCATACACATAACTGCCGCTCACTGGATATTTTCTATAAACCTTAGAGATGGCTTTAAGTGAAAATCACAGTAAATGAGCAGTTTTTTAAATACTCAGATTAGCCTGTCTGGCATCAACAATCTTTCCTTGTTTAAAGACACTTAATTTACCTTTCTTCCTAATTTTGCACTTCAGCATGATGTCTTGCAGTATATATGCCTAAATGCATTGAGTTGCTGTCCGGTGATTGGCTGATTAGATATTTGTGTTAATAAAACCTAATATATAATACATAATAAAGTGGCCAATGAGTGTACAAGCTATAGGTAAAAAGTGCGTCTTGTGTTATTTTGACCATGGACAGATACATGGAGCCTGAAGGTCTGATTACAGTTCAACCAGGAAAATTGGTGCATCTAATACTTTGGACATGGGTCTACATGTGTATGGAGTCTTTCCCTTCACATCTACATGCTGTAATTAAAACAATGAAACAACCAGCCAGGTATTCCTAATGCAGAGATCACACAGTGTATTGTTCACATAAAGATCACATCATGCATAAGACTGTGTGACATTTGTGTGTAGAGAGGTGTCACTTCTCTTTTGATGACTTTATAATATAAGGTGAAGGTTTGCACCTAAGTTGAGTTGAGATGCACTTTAAAAACAGTGCCGTGGGAAAAAAGGTAATGAGGAGAAAGGCCTACCTTAATCTCCGATTTAATCTGGATTGCCATTTAAATGAGATTGCTGCCAAAGCAAAATATCAATAATTATTATCATTACTATTACTTTTCCAGCATGGTACTGTCATATATGAACACATTCTTTCTGTATGACTGTAAATAGCAAACTCTCAAGCAGCACTTTTCCTTGAAAAGTTTGTACTGGCCAATATTACATCCAGTTTACAAACTAAAAATCAAAACCAGTCAAAATTAGTTGTTTTAATCACATCAACTCATCCTAAAACAGAAAAGATCTAAATACCACAAAAACACAGATAAAACACAAAAAAAGGTAAAAATTTAAAGTGTGAAGGCTTGAGGCACTCCAGAAAGAAGATGTCAAGTTTGCATACCTCCAGCATGAGAAGGGACATCTCTCATTTTGAGTACTTTAGAATAGAGACAAAAACAAGGAAAAGATTAAATATACAGGAAGATAAGCAGATCTTAGAAATGACATGATCATAAACACAGTGAAATAATGGAAAATCGGCCAAAGGCTGATTCAGTTGTTTGTAAAAAATATTTAATAAATATTTGAAGACATGTCAGTTTTCAAATTCTGAAAAATCTAATGCGATCTTCTAAACAAGTATAATTTGACATGCTGATCACAAATAAGGAATAATAGTAATTAGTAGAAGAAATGCACAGTTTTTTCACTCTTTTAAGAAACCAATATGTACCTTACATACAATACATACAATATGTATATTACATACAATATGTACCTTACCTTTTTGTCTGACAACATATTCATATAGAACTTTGATCAAAATATACTTGACAGACATAAGAAACAGGCACCAATAAAAAGTCTACTGTAAACCATGGCACAAATAAAGTGCAAAACAAATTCAAATAATGTCCAAAGAGTAACTGGTAAGTTTCTCTGTTTTAGTCCACATAAAAAATTCATTCAATTATTCATTCATTTATTCATTTTCTATATCTACTTTATTCTAGTTTTAGGGTCTTGGGGAAGCCCGTGCCCACCCGGCAACTCTGGGCACACGAGCAGGAACAATCCTAGACAGGGCACATTCCATCATGTGGCACGCACACATACATACATTCACACACTAACAAGCAATTTAAAGATACCAATGAACCTATTATGCATGTCTTTGGAATGCAGGAGGACACTGGAGTACCCAGAGAAAACCCGCGCAAACATGAGAGAACATGCAAACTCCACCCGGGGCTTGAACCAAGGATCTTCTTGCTGTAAAGCTGAAGCACTAGACAAAATACAAAATTGCCATGACAAATTCTTTTTCTGGAAACTGAAAAAGTATTTATCTCTTTATACAGTAGAGAGACAGAAACAAGATGACCATGCTTCTCAGATATACTGTATTCCCCAATCTACTAGGAGAAATACATTCTGCCACCAGATTTAATCAATCCAAACAATTACAATAATAAATAAATAAATACTGATGAGTTTTTATAACCAGATTACAAAGACAAGGGTACAATCGGGAGAAATTAAAAGATTAGGAGAAAAAAAATGTTGCTGATCTCCAAGAGTTTAAGACAAGACTGGGTTTTGTAGTATAGAACAAAGTATTTACAACCGGATAAAGAAATAAATAAAATCCTATCAGAAGGTAATATAAAAATATAAGCAAAAACAAGCTTTTATATATATGTATGTGTGTGTATCCATATAAATAGCCCACCCTGTACATGAATAAGGCACACAATAGTTCCAGATTTGTATACCCATATGATTCTAGAGGTACATATAGACTTTGAAATAATGCGAAAATAGATGGAACACATTTTGGCAACTAACTGCAAAGCTCCGTATAAACTTGAAGTGTCTGACACAAGTTATATTCATGGAGAAAAAAATTAACCCTGCACATATTAAAATATACAATAAAACAATGCAATTTCTTTAACAGTGAAAGAAAAGGCAGGTCAACGCAGTAAGACCTGAAAAAAATGAAGACATCTCTACAGTATCAGTGATATTTTAGGCTAGTGAAAACCGCTTATATCAGCATTTGCTAAAAAAGCTAAACCTCTTTATGGAAGTTTTAAGACTACATTTATTTTAAACTACTCTAACCAGAAGTACTCTGGACACTTGTCTTAAAACCATGGGAATATTATTGAGAGATGATTGGAAATGCCCTGATGCAACCATAGAAATAAATGCAGAAGAAAGTAACAATGACCTCACATAAAGGAGACACAAAAAATAAGTTCTCACATACGTTGACTGAAGGAAAAAATGGAAAAAAAAAAGATTAAGGGGCTATTTGACTTTGAAGTCCAGTAATATTTCTGTCAAGCTTCTGCTGTATAAACATTGGCTAGATGTTTGTTGATGATTTATCTATTCTTGGTACAACTGTTATAACGTGGTACAGACATAGCCCACAAGTGAAGGTGTTGATGAAACACTGGCACCCAACTATACTATACTACACCACATATATTATTAATCCATAGTCAAAGTTGCTCTATTTACATATATCTGGATAAAGTTGCCTTCTGCTGGATGCAGGAAAGGTCAATGCCTTATATGAAAGCAAACTCTGACATAACCAGCTGTGGCACTTTATCAATGACTTATTACCTTTACCTAATCAGGTGATTGTTTATGAAATATTACTTTTTTCAGTTCCTTTTAGAGTGCCTTTGTCTTGGAGCTGCTAATACATACATCTCTGTTAGAGGCTCAGAATATCATATGACTAAGAATAAATGCTAGTTTATCAGAAATATAAATATTTCGTTATTTCAATTTTCCCATAAAAACCTAAACTAAGGAAAACTCTATTAAAATGTATTTCTATTCAAATTAATTTACTGAAATTTACAGATAATTTCTATTTGCAACAGTCTCTAATTAAATGAATGACAAAATGTACCAGAATGGTACAGCCTCTCTCTCGGTGTGTGAGTGTGTATGTGTGTGTGTGCATCTCAATAAAATGAATATCATCAAAAGTTAATTTATTTATAACAGTGGATACAAACAAAATGCATACATTATAAAGATTCATTACAAACACAGTGATCTATTTCAAGTCTATTTCTGCTATTGATGAGGATTATGAAAAATTAACATTTATTATTTACAAAAATTAGAATATTATATAAGACCGACTGAAAAAATGCAAATATTTGGCTTACTAAAAAGTATGTACAGTAAATGCACTCTTGTTCGGGTTCCTTTTGTATAAATTACTGCACCAATGCATTGTGGCATAGAGGCAACCAGCCTGTGGCACTGCCGAGATGTTATGGAAGCCCAGGTAGCTTTAATAACAGCCTTTAGCTCATCTGCATTGTTGGATCTGGCACCTCTCATCTTCCTCTTGACAATACTTCATAAGTTTTCTATGGGGTTTAGGTCTGGTGAGTTTGCTGGTCAATTAAGCACAGTGATACTGTGGTTATTAAACCAGGTATTGGTACTTTTGGCAGTGTGGACAGGTGCCAAGTCCTGCTGGACAATGAAATTTCTACCTCCAAAAGGCTTGTCGGCAGAGGAAAGCATGAGGTGCTCTAAAGATTTCTGGTAGATGGCTGTGCTGACTTTGGTCTTGATATAACAGATTACATGACTTCCCAAACCATCACTGATTGTAGAATTGGTCCTGAGTGGCGTAATACAAGGAATGCGACAGTTGTAGCCCATGTCCTGGATATGGCTGTGTGGTGGCTCTTGAAGCTCTGACACCAGTAGCAGTCCACGCCTTGTGAATCTCTCCCAAATTTTTTGAATGGCCTTTTCTTGTTCCTTTTAAAGCTGTGGTAATTCCAGTTGCTTGTGCAACTTTCTTTAAAAACTTCTTTAGCAATGAACTTTTGTGGCATACCCTCCTCGTGGGAGTGTGTCAATGACTGCTGATATCTTCCCCATAATTGTGTACCCTACTGAACAGACTACTATTAAACACCTACTAAGCCTTTGCAGGTGTTTTGTGTCAAATATTTTAATTTTCTGAGATAATGATTTTGGGTTTTGATTGGCTGCAAGACATGAAACAATAACAGAAATAAATCACTTGAAATAGATCACTGTAGTATTGTGTAACGATATACACCCTCACTGCCATAAACAAGAGCAGTCACATGTTGCCACTGGTTGCCATGTTCACTGAATCCTCCCAGGTTGCCAGAGATTCGGGGTTCCTGACAGAGCTCTCTCTCTCTCTAAGAGCTCAACAAAACATCCAAATCCCCCCTCCCAAACCTCGGCTGCCTGTGCGCGGACCGCGAAGACCGGGGCGCACCCACTGGCGAACGGA
>JAOUQV010000009.1:2496521-2511331 GCA_028565295.1 Aspidoras spilotus | reverse complement strand
ACAAAAGTCACAGTATACAATATGTACATATTGTGACTCTTCTGAAATTAGGCAAAAAATGCATTTCTAACAGTCCATAAAGCAATCATAAAGTTCAAGTACAAAAACATCTCTGGATTGCTATTAAAAATGATGTCACCACTCCACAGGGGTTTATGGTGGATGTCCTTAAGTAGACCTGTAGATCCAGCAGTACTGCATTAGTGGAACTCATTCTCTCACAGTCATATCCAGGCATTCATTACTTACATAATATGTCACCAAAGATGTTAACACTGGGATTCCGAGTCAATTACACTCTCTGTGCCGGGATAATCTCTTTGAATTTTGGCCGAGTTGTGGCCTCACAGCAATATTAATGATATTTTTAGAAAAGTGATAAGCCTAGAATTTATTGGAATTATTCAACTGGACCTGGTTTGATGTTTTACATCCTAAGACTTCACACCTCATTATTATGTCACTTCCATTCAGTCAGAAAAGAGTAGGAGGAAAAACATGAGGACGTGTCCCAAAAAATGTCAATAATGTAGAAGTTATGAAGAGAATTGCAGGAGTGGTTCTTATCTTGTCATTTTTATATCCTTTTTCATTGCTCTCCTTCACTCGTTTCCATATCTGGTTTAAGGGGAGTGTGAAGACCACCACAGTGTCCCAGAGATATGAGTGCACAAAACAGAACAAGGGAAAATAAAGACTGAGAAACAATTTCAGCAGCTGGCGGCTGCAGCAAAGCAGAGACAGATGCTGAACACACTCTCAGACTCCCATACATATAATTGTAATTAGGAACATGCACACACAAGTCACTTTTCATCACATGGGATGTTTTTCTCCACACACACTCACACACACACACAAACACAACACACACACAGAATGTACATTTATAAGATTTATATATGCTGTAATTTATCCACAGCGTACAACTAACATTTTGACCCATATTACACTAAAGCAAATCCTGGTGATTATTCTTTAAGATCCCGGGTTTGATTTCCGGATGGGGCATGTGATTATATATGGGGCATGCTAGTATGCTAGTATGTAAACTCTTTTCTGTATGGAATTTGCATATTTTCCCCATGCAATAAGCTAATTGGTGTCTCTAAAGTGGGCATTATAGTCTTTGGTAAACTGACGTTTGGATGCTCGCCCACCCCCCAGGGAGTCCCTGGGAGTCCACATGTCTGTTTTACCTTCTGGGTCTCCCTTTTAGTTATGCTGCTCTAGCGAGTCTTGCCAGAGATTGTACTCTAACACACTTCACATTTCATAAACTATTATATTACAGTTATCATGCCTAATATTTTTTTTTCTGCCGTGCTACATGCTACTATTGAGAGAGTGCTCTTCTCTTATAACTGCCAGATACACCCTGATGGTTAACTTGCTGTGGGAGCTCGCATGACGCAGAATGACCAGTTCTGCTGAGACCATCCTATGGACTTACACACTCTTACCACAACACACACATTTATAGACTCTTTTTTTTTACAGACTGTTTAATTTGTTGGGTTGATTTGTAGAGTTGATCCTGCTCTCGTGCTCAGAGTTGCAGGGTGGGCACCGGCTTCACCGTGACCCTAGAACTAGATTAAGAGGGTATAGAATGAATAATAATTTATTTAAAATATTACAACTGCTGTTACAGACTGTTTTGTTGATCTTTAGAAATGCAAGGTTTATCCAATTAAATTGTCTAAACTAACTTTATTTACATTGACTGTGAATCTCTAATTTTTAGTAGAACAAATGACACACACACACACACACACTGCATAATGTATGTATGTCAACTTACTATATTAAATGATATTTTTTTCTCTCAACCATATCCTAGATCATTGAAGACCATAAGTACTTAATATTACAAATTCCAATATCATATTGTTAAACCCACCCGTTCCCAGAGTAGTAAGGTGTTGCGTGGACTGTATTTGCATACTGAAATATGATTGGCACTTAAATGATATGACAATAACACCTGCCTGGAATGTTCACTTTATCACATATACCCCAATTGACCCCAGTTCACATCTTTCTTACAGATTCAAATCTGTCCAAATATATTAATAACCTATAGTTTACTTAATCATGAGAAAGCTTTTTAAACATTATGTTTGACTCATAAGACTTCTATCCTGAAATAGAGACAGACAGAAAGAGCAATAGTAGGAGTTATTTGGATGTAAAGCCTCATTAGTAAGAGGAAGGCAAAGTTAGGGAGCATGAGAGACAGATGCCTCAAATGTTTGAATGGTACTGCTGGAAAATCATCTGAATTACATGACCTTGTCTTCTCATTTCTTTCCATAACCTCTCTGATTCATACTGTCCTCAAGCTGTCTCATACTGGCCCAATGTGTGTTTGTATTCCGTCTGTAGGAATTCCTTTATTGGCCATGCATAACTGCAAACTCCCAATGGGGTTGAACGGCAATGGTTATATACAGTATCTCTGTATATCTTACTGGCTATCATCCTTTTTTGCAGGGTGGTCGCCTCTATATTTCTCACTGGCTGTCCCTCCCCTGAATAATGATCTAGAACGAATGTCTTGGTTCATATATGTTGTGCATAGAAGCTGTATATCCGAACAGACTGGTTCAACATGTGTGCACACTGGGAATGCACCAGCTTGGGGTCAGTGCATATGGAGTGAGCATTGGTATGTGCTGGCAGGCTTACTGTGTGTCTGTGGTTTTTGTGCACCTGTGTGTGCTGACTGTGCACCTGTATTTCCAGACTACACGAGTAGTGGAGTGTGTCAGCCAGGTGCTTGAAGTCATTGCCTACATCTGCTGACCAGGTCTATAGTTGTGGAGTGGAAAGCAGCGCTACCAAACTCACACCTGAACATACAGGTCATAATCTGTGCTCTGTATGCATTCTAATATTGCATTGATCCATGCTGTCTGGTTAACTACTGCTTCCTTGTAGCACATGTAGTATTAAAGGCAGACACATTTACAGAAAAGTGCAGAACTAAGCAGTCAAGCTTATTTAGAAGCAATATGGCCATATATCCAGCTGAAAATACAGAAATGACAATCTTTCACAGACTGGCAGAAAGTTACATTCTGTCTATTTATATTTGTTGGTGTTGTAGTACCAGTGCAGTGCAATGCAAAGGCCGGGTTGCTTTACTTTATGTAGTTATCAGCTCTCAGTAATGTTTTTGGAAACTTTAATTGGTTTATGAAAACTACAAGATACATTAAATTCATACTGTAAGTCAGGCCCAATGCAGAGTGTCATGGCCATTATAAACCTCACTGCATTAAAATCAAGAGATGCTGAGTCAGCCTCTTTGCCTGTACCTGGGAACTCTGGGCACTAGGTAAGAACCAAACCCCAGACAGGGCACTAATCCATTGTAGGACACTCACACATACACAGTCAAACAAACATTTAGACACAAAGGGCCACTTTAAGAGACATTAATTCACCTAACATGCATGTATTTAGAATAGAGGAGGAAACGGGTCACTTGGATAAAGTGTGTGCTAACACAGGGAGACCACGCAAATTCCATACAGATATTTCCCAAGTCACTGCACCCAGGGATCGAACCTGAGTCATTTTTCTGTGAGGCAACAGCACTACCACAGCATCACCATGCCACCCACATGGCATACAACATTTTAAAAACATTGACAACCACAGACAACCAATATCAAGTTATGACTGAGTAAAGTCTTGGTCTGTCTAGTAGCCACATGATGATGTGAAGACCCTAAAGAAGCGAAAAAAGAAATTGGTATTCAGGCTTTTGAGAACAAGTGTCTCTGGAAAATAGTGGACAATGAGCAAGTCTACAAGATGTCCGGAACAGAAAAGGAGCTACTGAGCCATAACAAATTCTGCAATTTATGTTACTGTGGTCATGTGATGAGGCTACTACATGACAACATTGAAGGACATGTAATAACAGGACTTATAGAGGGAGTCTGACAAAATGAAAATCCAAGAATAACCTGGACAAACAATGTTACAATGTGGAATGGATTACCAGTGGTCAGACTACTACAAGAAATATGAGACAGAGGGCATTATAGAAAGCTAACTCATCCAAGCTGCCAGCCATCGCAAGGAAATGACAGGGTATGACATCACATAGCAGCCAAGCGCCTTCACATACAGCAGAACGGCATCACCTGAGTTTTTCTAAAATCTTGTTTTTTATATACAATGTCATGTAAATATGAGATTTTATATCTAGGTTCGTAGCATCCATGCATATTTAAGATACATTAACTCCAGACAGTATCACAGTTTAAATACAAGTGAAGTTAAACTCTGTTTTTTACAGTGCTTAGTCGATATGCATGATACTGTATGATTGCTGGCTGCTGTTATGGTGTGTTATTGATATTATGTGCATTCATGCATGCTATCTCCATATTTTTGCATCCTGATTGAAGACATATGAGCACTGGCTGCCTGCTGTGATGTATGCATGCTTCATGTACCTGCCAGTGCTGGCAGTGCAGGTGAAAATGTCTCAGAGCGCGGTAAGAATTCTCAGCTGTTCAAACAACACAGTTACGCTGAGAGTGGGAGAACGCTCCAAAAGAAGAGAAAATGAGAAGGGAAAAAACACTTTTAGCTGCAACTTCGGATTCCCCCTATCCCTCCAAAACCGCAGCAACCCTGAAGCCAACTGTGGTGTGGGGGGGGGGGCTCTTACTTTACAGCTCTGTGTGGTCATGAGCCAAGACAAGCAAGGCAGTGTGACATCATCAGATCTGTGACAGGATTTGTCCTTAAGGTGTTTTGTGTGTGGAAAGTGGAGTTTGATTCCCAAATCACCCCTACCTCCCTTCCCATGTGCCTTTTAAGCAGAGGTCATTGTCTTGCTAGAGTTTTGACTGACTGTCTAGTCTTAAGCGGTATGGCAAGAGCACAAAACAGCTAATCAACTTGCAATGTAGTGTTTCTGCCATATTACACAGTGCACCTTTCACATCTGCAAGGCAGGCTGAGGCCAAGGGCCTGAAGGAAGCAGTTGGTTCTGGACTGCACACAAGAGAATTGAGGGTGATGAAATACAAGAGTTCAATTGAAATAGATGGATCCGATTGCACCTCTCGTAGTCTGTGAAGAACTGAGTGCTGCACATGTGGTAAGGTTTAGTGGTTACGGTTTAGATTTGAAACACAAACACTTTATATTGACATTTGTAGACGTTGTGCTCTAAAAAATATGCATATGGGCATAATCACAAAATCTTTTCTACACCTTAGTCTGATACCTGAAATACAAGTCTCAAGGCTTTCATTTTTATTCAGCAGTAAAGTTAACGGTCTCAGAGCCATTTTAATACAAATTTAAACCACAATATTAGATAATCTTTGTGAAATGTATTTTTGTAACTCATTCTACAGCTGTGTGATTCTCTTGACCAATATCTACTCATACAGGAAATAATGTGCCTAATCTATCCTAGTTAGTTATATTATTAAATAGATTATATATTTGGGAGAGAAACATAGAAAGTGGGAAGAGTGGGCAAACTGTGTACAGGTTAACATAGGAACAATAGCAAAAATTAAAAAATGACTGGCATGTGTAAATGAAAGAATATGATGGCAGTTAAAAAAAGGAAAAGGAAAGAGGTTCATGCACAGTTATGAAGAGCATTGTAGAAATTGTGGAGTTTGTTGTATGCAGAAGAGACACACTTACCAGAGGTCATGCCTGACTGACATCGGTGACCATGGCAACTCTGAGAGGTGATGTAATTGTATGCATTTTGTAATTATGTATGCAAGACAGTTAGTTATGATAAGTGAAGTGTGCACAAATGTGCAATTCCTCTTAGATTCTGTTTTTATAAAGTTAATATTGTATGCAGTACAAGTTAACAGAATACGGATTGCATTAACGCGCATGTGCAGGAGTTCAGCGTTTGGTATTTAATGACTTACAAGACAGCCAAGGTAGAGAGGAAGGACCGCATCGCTCCCTGCGTCTGGCCGAGTCGCTCCGTGCGTCTTGGAAAACAAATGAACGCCGGGGCGCCTTCGATTATGCCAAAGTTCAGGTTTGAATCCCGCCGGTGGAATCCCGACGGAAAGGTCACAAGGTCAGCGGACGCTCCCGCCGGCACCGGGAGGCGCGCATAGCTTCCCCCACTGGAAGGAGGTGTGTGTGTCAGTGAGGAGTGCGCGGCAAGCGTGTCACCGGGAGCGGCTGTAACGGCGGCTTGTGCGCTTGGTAACGGCTCAGGGGCGGGGCAGATCGGGCGAGGGAAGGAGGAGGGAAGAAGTGGGGGGTTAGACCATAACAGCTGGTATTATCCACGGATTACTGGTAACAGGTGAAGCCAAGTTTACCGGGCGTCCTCGCCCCACTTCTGGTCCGAGAATCACCCGAAGAATTCCAAATTAGTTACAATTGTCACACTCAATTAACGTGTACGTAAAAGGTCGTATTGTACTTTTAAAATGTTAAAAACATTTTAAAAACAAAAATGACACGAAAGTTCAGTAGATTCACATAGATAGGTGGGGAAGGGAAAGGGAAGGTGGACTGACTGGTCGGTGCTGCGGAGATTTGCGCGCAGCGCGGGGCACTCCATGCGAATCCAGTCGGACTGGGTCATGGCTGCAAGGGGTCCACGATTTACTGTAGAAGTCACAATTAACTGTAGAAGTGACGAATAACTGATGAAGTCTTGTGCGGTCCAGCTCAGACAATGGGGAATGATTAAGGGGGAAAATGCGAATGGCAGATCCAGCCACTCTGCACCTGATTTCCCGGAGTTCACCGCGTTCGCTGCCTGGTTGTGGGTCTCCTAAAGCACTGGTGCAATAATATCATCTAAAAATTTCGAAGGAGGTGTTGCATGTGATCCGAGCTTTTTAATAATTTCTCTATCGGCATAGAAAGTTTGCGGCTCCTCTAACAGAAAAGATAAGACAATCCTTCTGTGCAGATATTTCTGCAGACGTCCACTTAAATAGAGTTACAGGGTGAAGCCCAAACGCCACCTTCTCGTCTTCTGCCCCTCACGTTAACAAGTAACAAAAACGGTGGGAAAGAAGAGGAAAGGGTGGTTTCTCTGTGCCTTCCCACTGCGAATCAGATGTTCCTCTTCCAGAGTTAAAAAACTCACTCCGAGTATAAAAACACACGAACAAGATATAGGCAGCGGCACATAGATCAGCCCATCCTTCCCCAACCCCTTCTCTCTCTCTCTTTCTCTCTCTCGCTTGCTTGGATCCGACTGCGATGCAGACTGAGGAAGAGAAAAACACGCCCGTTTATATATAAATATACATGTGTGTGTGTGTGTGTGAGGGCGCAGTGTGCGCGCAGTTTTAGTGCCTTCCCCAACGGGACAGTTCGCTGTATCAGTCTGTATTACCACCGGAATAGATACCGAGACAACAGGACTCGGGGGAAATGTGCCTGCATCATATCTACTGTCATATATGGCTGTATTTTCGCAAACCATTCTCCTGAAGTCCCCATTAACTGCACACAGTTTCCCTTCCCCTACACACCCGAGTCAGCTCATCGGCTCATTAACTAGCGCTTGATTGGGCTTAAACGGATGCTGGAGCACGAAAACTCCACAAAGCCATCGGGCATTTCAGGTTTTCTCAAGGAATAGCTCGGAAGCGGCGCATTAAAGTAATAAAAAGTTTGTGTTGCGCACTGGGACTTTAAGTGCTTTTTGAAAGAGCGATGCAGTTTAGGATCCTGCGTTTCATTAGCAGTGGAAGAGAATAGAGTTTGAAAGGCATAGGGGTGTATGTAAGCACATGGTCGACTCCAAAATGAACATTTCTCAGGGAATTCAGCAGCAACGCCCGGTCTGCCCCCTTTCCACTACCACCACCACCCCCTTACCGCGACACAACCGCAGACGGCCAGCCAAGCCAACACACTCACACACCTCCCTTTTTGTCTTTCTCACACTCTCACGCGCATATACTCCAACACAATGCTTTATGCGGTGTGAACCGTGCTATTTCATTCCCAGATATTAATGATATTGTGTATTGTTTGTGTGTGTGGTTATTAATAGATGTCCATAATGGAGAGTAAATGACTCAGCACTGGAGTTACCATTCAATGACGGAGTTAGTTTTTTTACACTCGTGTACTGCAGCATCCTCGAAGTGACCTGACTGCACTTCGTGAAGTTTAGGGAAATGTTCTGTTGTCAGAGGCTGAAAATTAGGTAAATAAATGTATTATAAATTATAAAATTATAAATTAATATAGGGACTAAAGTCATGGAGTCCTGTCGGAATCCGTCAACAGGCTCCAAAAAGCTAGGGTTGATACTCATTAATCTTCAATAGGGCACCTGATGCGAGAAAATGTATTCTTACAGAACCAGTCACAAACATTGCATAGAAAACTGTACATCGCTCAATTTAAACAATATATTATACCTGCATATTGTCAAAAATGTGAACGAAAGGAGAATCTAGGACTGGAAAGTACTAATAATTAGCATAATCATCATTAACCATAATCACTTAGTAATTCTGTGTAGGAGAGTCTATTATTTAAATACTGGGCATGAGATAAAAATGCAAATAATCTATTAATTGGAAACAGCTATAACCAATAGAATGCCATCACATGTTCCCGAATATCAGGCATACACACAGACTGTAGGAAACTAAAGAAATCAGCAGAAACCCTTGTGAGCACAATGAGAACAAACACAAAACTTAATCAAGACAGTAACCAGAACACTGGACAATACCTTGTGTAGTGTGGCAGCTTGTGACCCACTGCCCAACCATGCCAGCTAAGTGCGTATGTATGAAAGAGCAGCAGTTATTTTATTGTATGTATATGTATGAATATGACATGCCAAATATTTTAAACTTATAATTTCATTATAGCGCACGAAGCCAATGTATTTCTAGTGAGTGGTGAAGATTGGGCCAGGAAGGGCATCAGGTGTAAAACATCTGTCAAGTCAATGTTGTAATTTCTTCAAAAATCCAGCCCCAGTCATGGCCCCAGTTAACAATGACTGACACTATTACTGGTTGTACACAGGGTACTGGTTGACATTGGGCTTTGTCAAAGATGATGAGGAGGGGAGCGAGTGAGGAAACACAGAAAGAAACACATATTTACAAAATAAGCAGGAGCACAGGGTGAATTACAATAGTGGAGAGAGGAGCACACAAGTGGACTACATCATGTTCAGATGAGGTTGCCTGAAAGAGATTGGGGATTGTAATGTAGTCACTGGGGAGAATGTAGCTATCCATCATTGAATGGTGGTTTGCCGGATGACTCTGGTGGGTAGGAAGAGGAAGAGCAGAAGAGGAAGAACAGACGGCCAAATGTGGAAGTTGAGGAAGAATGTTGTGAGAGAGGAGTTGACAAAGGATTTGAGTGGTAGTAAAGTACTTCCAGATTTCTGGGCAGCAGCAGCAACAGTGATTAGACAGGCAGGAAGAAAGGTACTTGGTGTGTTATCTGGTCAGGTGAAAGACAATAAGGAAACCTGCTGGTGGAATGAGAACGTGCAGGAGGTTAGAGGAACAGGTTAGCAAAGAATAAATGGACAGAAGGCCAAGAAGACGGCCTATGATGATTTGTATAAGAGGTTAGACAGTAATAAAAAAATAGAGTTGTATCAGCTGGAGACAGTGTGATAGACCTGGAAAGGATGTGCAACATGTCAGGGTGATCAAGGATCGAAATGGAAATGCACTGTCATCTGAGGAGAGGGAAAGATTAAGGGGGTATTTTGAGGATCTGGTGAAAATGGTGAGAATGGCGGGGAAAGAAGAGTGGAGGGTATAGAAATTGTAGAATATGAGTTAGAAAATGTATCAAGGGTAAGGTGAGGAAAGCTTTGAAGAAGGATGAAGAAGGGAAAGGGAGACAGACAGAGAGACAGGAAATTTATAGGAGAGATGGGAGATTAATTAATGAGATTCTTGAGAGATAAGAGGAGGAATTGAACAAAAATTTGTACTTGTACCTATTTCATGCCAGAAATTTCCTAGGTCATCCAACCTAGAAATTGAACTTGGGTTCTTATTGCTGTGAGCCACTTCTACCCACCTTGCCCGATAAGTTGCCGGAACTTTCCCTAGCAATGGTATAACGATAAACGAGTCTTTGTTAATGCAGACCTTAAAATGGAACTAGAGCCAACCAATTTCTGTATTATTCCACAGTGCACAAGTTCAAGCACATCAGCTGCATTTTTTGTCTTTCTAGAAGAAATCCTAGTCAAATTGCTTCATCTGACCTTGTTCTGTTTCTCATTCATTTTTTTTCACCGTTTTGCTCTGTCTCTTTAATTTCTCATGTCTTTTTTCTCTCCCTCCTTTGGCCTTTCACGCTGCTTGTGGCCCAAGTATTGATTGCCCATGTCTTTGCTTTTGCAGCTTCGGGCTATTGATCATTGGCTGAGACATTTATACACATTCTCTCTTGCTCTCACTCTCTCTCCTCTTTTCCCTTAACTTCACTCACACACACAATCACGAGTGCAGCCAGTATTGTCTTTGTTTGAGATGGCTTGCTTTGCATTGGGCAGTGGTGCGAGAGGTGTCAGTTGTTGAGTCCTTCTTGGCTGTGCATCTGGCTCTCTCTCTCACACATGCTCTCTCTCTCTCTCGCTCTCTCTCTCTTTCTTTTCTGTCTTTCTCCCCTGCTCTGGGTCCAGCTCTGCAGGGGCTTTCTGAAGCCTGTTCAATACAGCCATTCGGTCCCGCAATTAACATCCATCACCCCACATCAATACTGGTCCAGCCAAAGACCTAAGAGTTGCCTCTAAGGTTGCTGCAGCTGCATGTGTGTGGGAGTTAAAGAGGTAGAGATGTGTGTGGTATATATATTCATGTTTCTTTCTTATACATTGTGCTGACCCACACCCCATACACACACAAGCTAGCCCTGCTGTGTTTTAACACAGGTATTTATTTCAGGTCTGCATAGCTTAGCTGAAGGTCACAGCGTTAACATGACCTGACTCTGGCTATAGCCCACCAGCTGCAGAAGTTCTGCAATGCTCCAAGGCGCATGTGTGTGGTGCATGCATGTTACCATACAGCCATCACACAGTGAAAAATTATGAGCTTGTTTTCATGCTTCCATTTTCTATTGTCCTGTAACTGCTCACATATGTCCCGCACAACACTTTTCTGTCAAATGATTTCATGCTGCTTCATGATTTCATGATTTCATGCTGCCAGAGCAACCAGATCTCATTTACTGTACACAGTCAAGTAGGAGATATTCTTTATTTCAAAATTCATTAATAATTCATATATATCATGTGACTATTCAGGCTATAGGCTTGTAGTGGACTCACAGTCTGTCCCAGGCACACTGATAGTTAGTAAAGAATGCATTTCACACATAAACACAGTCAATCATAGTCCACCAAGCACCCACAATTTTATGCATTTCACACCCAGGGACAATTTAGCATAGCCTATCAATCACTTTAGATGTTTTTTTGGAGGTGGAAGGAAACTGGAAAAGCCAGAGGAAAGTCCTAAAATCATGTGAAGTAAATATAAAAGTCCAGACATAACCCTGATCTCAGAATTAGTCTGTGGTCCATGAAGACATCATTTATTTAATAATATCACCATAAAATGTACCACTAATTCCCAATTGAACCCTAACCCCAACCCTAAGTTTTGGGGTGTACATAGTTGAGGTTTGTCTGAAGATTTTTGGAATAAACTGAATTAACCTAGACAACAAAATACAGTGAAATGAAGATTGCATATTTCATAGCAAATTATAAGGAATCATAAACAAATGACATATTTGAGTTAAACATTGCTATCACCTTCAATAACAACATTCCAATCAGTCTCAGACTCATCAGGCATTGTTTTTGTGGTTTTAATGGTGTGTGTGTGTGTGAGTGTGTGTGTAGGCCTGGCTGGCTGGTTACATTTCTGAGTTGAAGTCTTATGGTTCTTATTACAGAGGCGCTTGATAAAACGTCTGTTGTAGCACGGCACATCTTTTCATAAAGTCATTATCTGCAAAAAAAGTCTCTTTTTTTTCAACAAGCCTCTATATTTAAACCAACGTGTAATGGATGAGGCACTTTATTAAGTGTTTTGATGATGGGCTTTGGTTGAATATATTTAACACATCTCTTTAAAATGGGAACAGGTTAGAATCTTGTAGCATGAGTACAGACAGATGTGTGATAAACAGAACTGCATAATTAGTGTGCATTGCTCACACCCATATGTGTGTATTAGTGCCACAAAGATATTAAGAAGGTATGAGCAAGAACAAAAAAAACTCAAAAGAGAAGGAATTGTTTTTATTAGCAGCTATGTTGGTGGTGGGGTGTCGGCCCTCAAGCTCTGAGATTAATCCTGGGAAAATGAGTGAGTGAGTGTTGCTTCATGTTTGGAATCCGTCACAGCTGTCTCATGGACTCAAGGGACACACAAGATGAAGAATAACTTTGCTTTTCTCATTTTTCGATGTGCAGTTCTTGTTAAAAGAAATACAAAATTGTTTAAAATAATAACCTCAACAAGCACATTTGGAGCTCCACCAGTGATATTCGACAACTTGTATTCACTCCAGGTTCATGTTAATATACTTAAATGTAACAGTACCATTTGGTATTAGTTTTTAATCAACTTTCAGTGAAGTGTGCACTCCACCTGTCTGGTCTAATCATTAAGAATATCCAATACCGGTGGAGAACTATCTGTTTTTAAAAAAAGGCCAAACCAAATATAAAGATTGGACGAAAGACACCACGGTTTTAACTCTACTGTAACTAAAGTGAAAACCATTGGTAGCAACTCCTCCAGACCACAGACATTCCAAGCAGGTTTCCTTTTGGGTAGTGTCTGAAACTCAGTTTGTCAGGTTCTCAGCTAAGCTGTTGTTAAGAAACACTGCTATGCTTGGTGTGTTGGTTCGGTATCTGTTAAGCAAACTCTGTGTCTTGACAAGTGGGATTGAACTCAAAGTATGAGTTTCGTTTTAAGGATTTTAATCACATCCATGCCTGTGCATTCTGGGAACAATTTCTTTAACCAATCATCTGCCAAAATGATCTGCTGCAACAGGGACAGATTGGCTGGGTTATTTGTGATACGTCATTGTTCCTATGAACTTCTTCCTAAGAAGTTCAACTTATGCAAGTGGTAGTAAATTTTTTCCTTAACATATTTTGGCACTCTGGCTTGATGTTCCTTGTACATTCACGAACACAAAAAGTATAATATTTGCAGCTGGCTTCAGAAAAAAAAACAATGACAAGGCAAATGAACTTGTCTAAATGAAGGAGAACATTTTTTAACTTTGCCAGCAATTACTAACAGGTATGGCACTCCAGCTAAAAATATTTGGCTTTGTTGTGGAGATTTGGGTCACTTAGAAACAGGATAGAATGAGAAGCCATGGTTCATGTCCAACATGTAAAGAGCTGCACAAGACTGGGAGAATGAATGTTCAATTGAGTAATTAACAGCAGGCATTGTTTTTGAATAAAAGCATATTGGCAGAAACACCAAACTGAGATCACTGTATTATGCTGCAGCAGCAAGCTATGGAATTTGTCCTTTGCAGTACCTGGGTAACGAAATATAAAGTAAACATGTTTTGCTAAGTAAGGCTTGCTGTTTTGAAGTTTCCAGGCAAAGTCTCTATACTTCACTTTCATACGTCTTTAACCTCTCCCTATCTATCCTCTTCCTGCAGTCATATAAAAAGGTCCCTCTAACACCATAAAAGGTAAAACCCCATATGATTTATACACAACCCCAGAATGAAGGATTTTAAAAAAATGATTCCAAGTAGAAATTATTCAGAAACAAACCTCGAGCAACTCATTCTTTCATTCTGTGAATATTGTCCATTGAATATGACTTTGGTTTGAAGTGTTTGGTGGTGCAGTGATTTGATCTACCCGTGTTTGATGCCCGGCTGGGTCGACCTGTGAACTTTCTGTGTGGAATTTGCATGTTCTACCCGTGTTTCCAGGTAGTCCTGTCTATGATTGTTCATGTCCTTGTGTCCAGAATTGCCATGTGAGCACCGGCTGGCCTGTGGCCCCTTGTGTATTAATCAGAAGAAAATGAATTTATGAGTGTTTTCTTGTGGTTTCTGTTTGCCCTGTGTGCACTGCATGGCACACAGTGTGACAATAATAATAAGCCTTTTCCATATTTGTGTATCTCTGTTGCTGACATAGCGTAAATCTTCCTCTGCTAAAATCAGTGGTGGCCATGTCCAAAAGTAAACTCTAAAACACTCTTATCTAGGTAGCACTGTGGTGCAGTGGATAGTGCTGTGGTCTTACAGCAAGAGGACCTGGGATAGTCGACCTGGGAATTTCTGTGTGGAGTTTGCATGTTCTCCCTGTGTTCGCGTGGTTTACTCCACGTCCATGTCCAAAGACATGCATGGTTGATGAACTTGTGTATTTATATATAAATTGAGTATAAGATGTGAAACTTGAATATAACCTTGTTCCTGAAACCAGTATGGCTATCAATGTCGAAGATGGCATTAATAAACCAATAAAGCCTAATAAAAGCACTGCTTTATCTAAGTTTCGAGAACTTCGCGAAAGTTGGCGTTGTTCCTAGCAGATTTAGTCAAACAGCTCTTATGTACTCCATCAACGACTATCAGCATTTGAGAGCACAAGGTGTCAGCGGAAGATTATGTGCAGGAGTTGGAGTGGTGCTGAAAACCCCAACGGACTATGACTACGCATCACGCCAATCTGCCGGTTAACCGAACTGGCTCAACGTGAAGTAATTCTTAGAATGTTTTGGCTTTTTTTCATTTGCCATGGCTAAAAAATA
>JAOUQV010000009.1:1416923-1429399 GCA_028565295.1 Aspidoras spilotus | reverse complement strand
GTGCATTGCAATATTTTGAGCAAAACTGTGCTCTTACCTTGTTAATTGAACCTTCACACTCTGCTCTTACTGGTGCAGCGTGCAATTAATGAAGATTGGCCACCAAACTGTTTCAGTTTCATTGTCTAACCTCTGTATATATATATGGATTATTATAATAACATCATTTTTTTTATTTGACAGAATGGTGTGGTGCATCGGGATCTGAAGTTGGAAAATGTGCTACTGGATGAGAACTGTAATATAAAGGTGAGATACATTGCAGTATATGACTTTATAACACTACAAAATGTGTACAATTTGAAACAATTAAACACTATAATTTTTTTATAAAAATGATAAAAAAAAAATTAAAAAAACTAGACTACTAGACTTCTATTACTGTTTTGTGTGTAGTGAGCTTATGTTCTTTATCTTGAATTTCACTCTGAACAGATTGCAGACTTTGGTTTGTCAAACCTGTACCATAAGGACAAGCTCTTACAGACCTTTTGTGGTAGCCCACTATATGCATCACCAGAGATTGTCAATGGAAGGCCTTATCGTGGCCCTGAGGTAGGACACCTATGCACTTTACAAAACCTAATCTAGATAGATAGATGATGCGGGATTTTTGATATTGAAGTTTGCCGATGTTAGGTCCACAGTGGCAATGCATTGAGCAATGTTCACCACTCTTTGTAGAGCCTTCCTGTCCACATTACACTGTCGCACAGTTGGTCAGTTTGCTCTCGATGGAGCATCTGTAAACGTTTGTAAGTAAGTGAGGACATGATTCCGCCTCAGTCTCCTCAAGGAATAAAGACGCTGTTGAAAGTCCTTAAAAGATCCTTAGAGATTTGGACGCCCAAGAACTTGAAGCTGGAGACACGTTCTACCTCAGCTCTTTTGATCTGGGCAGTAATGTGTTGGTGTTTGGTGCGCCTGTAATCCACAATGAGATCTTTGGTCTTCTCTGTGTTGAGAGTTGAAAGAACACTACTTCGCCAGTTGCTGGACCGCCTTCCTGTAGTCTGATTAATTATTATCATTGATGTGGCGTCATCTGCAGAACTTTATGGTGGTGTTTGATCCGTGCAATGGCACACAGTCGTGGGTGAGCAGGGAGAATAACAGGGGGCTCAGTATGCATCCTTGTGGCACACCAGTGTTTAAAGTGAGGCTTGAGGAAATCTTAATGCCCAATCTCACTGACTGTGGTCCGTTATTGAGAAAGACCAAGACCCAGTTACACATGGGAGTGCTGATTTCCAGGTCACTGAGTTTGGACACCAGCATGGTAGCTATTACCGTTAATGCGTCGATGAACATCATCCGGATGTAGTGCTCAGTACTGCTATGATGGTGGTGGCCTCTACTCAACCGAAAGTGATTGCTGTAAAATATCATGCCTTTTCACTGTGTAAAACAAAGCTACCACATTTCAGGATCATTATTAATGGATGAATCCCAAGATCTGAACCTGATATTAGTGGTAAATCACTGGAAAGAGCATATGTAACACCTTTCCTGAATATTTCAAGGCCAGATTGTGGGAAATGTTAATTAAATATTCATCGAGTTTATGAGCTAGTCAAATTAATTTAAATACTAGGAGTGACAGATCTAGACATTTTGCTCATTTTGAATTGTAAAGAAAACTTAATAGCCAAAGGAAAAAAACAAAACCATTAAGTAAAATACAGGAAGAGTCACTTGAAAGAGGCCCCGAATATTTATGTTGTACATCTTTACTAAACACATTTAGCTAGCTTAAGGGTTGTATGTTCAGACTATCAAAAAGGCTTTAGTCCCTTAGAGAACCCTTACAGTGCATGTTTTTGTACGAGTGTTTGTATTAACTGAATTCATTTGTGACACTGCAATCAATTGCACTACTTCATCTTCTGCTCTGCGAAGAGCACTAAGCTTTAAGTTCTATGCAATCAATTACACATATACTTCAAAGTATGTAGATTCATTTTCTTAAAAAAGTATAAATCAATCACGATCTCAAAAAAAAAATCTGGTATGAAACAAAAGAATCCATAAACACACCGATACAGGGCATTATTAAAACCATACCAAAGAAACTAAACTCTGACTTTTTTTAAAATAATGCAGCAGAATCGACATCTCAGTTGCTTGTGCAATAACCCTGGTACTGAGTGCACCAGTACCAGACAGCTGATCTAGAATCCTTGTTGTCCTTCTAGATGAGAACAATGGCCTGAAAGAACACTCCTGCTTCGAAATGCTTAGTGAGCAAGTTTTTATGATTGCCTTTTTACTTGGCTACGTACTCGCAAAAGCATTCAAATGACATCCACACGGCAGGGAAATGTTGTTTCCATGGATATTTTCCCTTTCACTCGCTCTCATTTCTCTTTATTTTCTGTTTTTTTTTTGTGGAAGGTGTTTTCCACTTCATTGACAAAGCTTTTGAAAAAGTGTAGCAGTTAAATGATATTTAACAAGTGCAGATCATATTTTTAGACCCAAAACACAGAGGCTTTCAATTTGCTATAAATTGCAGCAATTTTCTTACGGTTTTGATTGTAATCAAAATAATACTATGCTTTTGGGAAAAGCCACAAATTGCAGGCAGTAAAGGGAATAAATAGCGATGGCAAACACAATGACTGTGTCATGCTGTTATGATCAGAATCTCTGCAGATTTGGACAGGAAGGACTTGAGCAACATAATTTGTGAGGAAGTCCAATCAGTCAAGATTTGCTATCTGATTTCCTGTGACCTGACACTCGTGCAATGGGGGCAAGTAATTTGAAGGAAGTTTGTTCTACCAGTAACAGTGCCTATCTGTGAGATGACAGACTCCTCAAAAGCATTTAGTATCAGGCCTTCCTTAAGTGTCCTAAACCTTCAGACACCCTTTCTTGCTCTAAGTGCAATAGCTATGGTTCTCATGTTAATAGTTTTGTGTGTCATGTCAGAGCACGTTTTACTGATAGCATTAGTGTGTCCTATCTTAGAAATGCCACACACTGACACATTCTGGTCATCTGGAGTACTACGTGTAATCCATCACCATGACAAAAGCAGTAATGCTTAAATACAGTGTGTTGACGGATGTGATACTAAGCAGCCTTTTAGTTACTATGGCAACAGACTTTTCTAATCATGTTTGCATGGCTAGTCTTCCTATCTTAAACTGTGCTTCGCGCTGGAATGTGGATTTCTTCAGACTCTTAGGACCTATTGTTCAGAGTTAGTAGCTTTCAATGTTATCTCTTCCTTGCAGGTGGATAGCTGGGCACTGGGAGTGCTGCTCTATACTTTGGTCTATGGTACGATGCCATTTGATGGAGGAGACCACAAGAATCTTATTCGTCAAATAAGCAATGGTGAATACAAAGAACCTACCCAGTCATCAGGTACAGATTAACCTTATAGGACATTTAAATGTTTTAATACATGGAGAGTTTCAGCAACATTATTTTATAGATTTTTATAGATTCTTGACTTACTTTTAGAATTATAATTGTATATATGCTTGATCAGATGCTCGTGGTCTGATTCGCTGGATGCTGATGGTGAATCCTGAGCGTCGTGCAACAGTGGAAGACATTGCCAATCATTGGTGGGTCAACTGGGGTTGGAAAAACAGTGTGTGTGACTGTGAGAGTCAACGTGACATGGGATCTCCCATGTTGGCTCGCCTTATCGACTGGCAGAGTCGCACTGAGCCAAGAGTTCCCAAAGGAGCACGGCCTGAATCACTTCCGCTCATCCGTACCCGACCTAAGAAGAGTAAGAAAGAAAATGATGGAGGAAGGCCCCTTTGTGATGAGGATGACAGCCTGGGCCTAAAACGACCAAAGGGAATACTTAAAACTCGGCCTTCTGAAGAGCAGCGCTCACCCAGTGTAGAGGATATTGAGTTAATGCCTGCCATTGGAGGTGCAGGAAAAGAAGAGGGGTCTCCAGCTGAACAAGAGGAAGACAACTCTACATTGACAGGAGGGCTTCTGGTAAAGATGGTGCCAGTTCTGCCAAAAAAGGGCATTTTAAAAAACAAGCAACAACGGGAATCAGGATACTATTCTTCACCAGAACGCAGCGAGTCCTCTGATTTACTAAGTAGCAGCAGCATCACACCTCTTGTTGCCAGCTCACCACCAAGACGTGCAGTGGGGAGAAAGGGCATTCTGAAGCGTAATGGAAAGTACTCCACCTACAGTGCCACTCCTTCTGTGGCTGCTCTCGGAGAGACTCCATGTGGCGATTCAGGTTTATGGCGCAGCCAAAGCCGGCCATCCAGCATTGTAGGGGAGGACAGCATTATCTTGACCAACAGCTCCTTCAGTGGAGCTGAGTGGCCACAGATTGGCCCAAGGCCCAACATTAGAGGCTGTGCTTCAGCTGAGAATATCCTGCAGCTGGCTAACTTTAAAGGCCTACAGGCATCTCCAGCCCTGCATGGAGGGAAGTTTGGTTGCGGGTCGCATGGCTCACCTGGAGACAACAGCAGCTTCTCCCTACTGGGAGACCTGGATGATGTAACCCAGGTATATCAGCAAGCCCTGGACATCAGCAGCAACCTGGTATAGAGAGAAGGATATGGGAACAGGGTGATCTAGAGAGAAGGCTAAAAGAATGTATGCGGATTGTAGGTGTTTTGTGTATCGCTGACGACCAGTTGCAGTGCTGGGATAAACTGATTGTGTGGCATGGATAGAGTGAATTGTTGGATTAATACACTGCCAAACACACACTATTTAAGACATGAGATTTGTGAAGTAGGGAAATTGATTGTTAGTCTTCTAGTGCCCTTGACCCTAATGAAAATCAATGGTGAGTTTAAATGTTTACATGATCATCAAACAGTGAGGTAAAATCACACCTAGATACCCAACAACGGGAGGCTCGTCATCAAAATATAGTGTCGAGCTGTGTTTACTACAGCACCTTAACTCACACTGAGCACATGTTGTGATTTTTACTTCCTATAAAAAAAGAAAAAGAAAACCAGGGTCTTGCTCAAAATGAACTGTTAGTGTCATTTATTTATTAATACTTTATTTTTTGCGTAGATTTAACGATACAGAACTGGTGTGAACCGACTGTACTGCAAGAACATCCTCTCTCCTTAAGCTCAAGTGGAACTGACATATATAATGACTATGGTGGTTTAATTAGTTTGAAGAAAAACAATGAATGCCTACACAAGGCAAGAGGTCTCATGCTATATATGACAGACTCTTACAGGTCTTACTTATATCCAGTCGCATATATATGAGAAAATGTAAGAAGTGCCTTTTTTAATTTAATATGAAATTATGTATGTCATTTCCTTATGGTGGAGAGAGATGCCAGGTGGAGCCGTCGCTAGACGTGCTAATGTAATATTGATGTGCTGAATGCTGAGATACCCAGGACCTTATAGCGCAAAGCCTTATTATAATATATTAAACAGCTAACACAATACCTCAATACTAGCACGAGCAATCAGGCAAATCGATGGCAAAAACCTTTTTCAGACAGATATCTTGGTATTTATTACAATAGATGCAGATGTATTTTTAAAGCTTTAAAGCCCATGCATCCTCTTTGAACCATGTTTCTGTTCATTCTGTTACATTTTATTAGGTTATATCCTAAAAAAAATCTAAAGTTCATTCAGCCTTAAAATTAAATTCTCATTTCCAGCATATGTGACATGAATTGGGCGGTTTAAATACTTCCGTTGTTTTTCCTGGAAAGCTGAAGTCTCTGTGTTATTATATCTAGGGTAGTTATGCTGCAGTTACTGACTGATTAATCCAGAGCCCCTGTTAATCAACCACACTTTATGACATCCAGATTGTTGAGGTGAATATACAGTACTGTGCGTCGCCCCATATTTTATTTAGTAAAAGTTTTTTTTTTTTACGAATTTTACAAAAATTTCCAAACGTCAGTAAAGAAAGCACTTTCTTGACCGTTATGTAAGAAAGCATGTTACACAATGGACAACTTTGTGGACAAAAAAAGTTAATGAAGCCTGTGTAATATTGCTGCAAAAAAAAATAATTGTGACTCAAGTATGTCAGTCAAAGTCTCTGTGAGCAGCTAAACTGTGTTAGCGTACAGTGTATTGTACAGTTTACACTTTAGCATCAGTGGCCATTTTAATGATCAATGGCCACTGTATAACACAATGATAAAAGGTAATAAAAGAAGTCAATATTTGGAGTTTTGCAATAGTAAAAGCTGGATTCCAAGGTACTGTATGTGTAGTTTTATATTTAATTAGCGGTCTTGGCACAGTTCTTCTCTAGACTTTGGCGATCACACTTGCTTCATTTTTAAATAAGTGCTGCCTGGATAACTCCGTTGGCAGAATGTGCGCTGATGTAAAAATCCAGCAGCGTAAGTAACTGGGGTTTGACTCCCCAGTGTTGAAACAGCTGAGGACATCCAACCATCATGTGCAGCCAACCATCACGTATGATAAAGGCGTATAATGGCGTATGATATTGATATACATAAGTGATGAGTTATGTAAAATACTGTGCTCTTGACTGACTTCAGGTGGAAAAATAAGATTTGGAAATTTTGAACCATTCAGTACTAACTCGTAATTTTAAATAATAGAAGAAATACAAAAAATTGTTAAAATAAGGCGCCTAAGACGACTGTGCAGTACTTTATTAGTTTTATTACTATATTTCAGATTTTGGGTCCGCATCTGAAAAACACCTTGCCGTGGCGTGGTAGTGCTGGTTCTTAGCTGTCAGTGTGTATTCATTCATTTAAATGAGGGACTAGTGAAGGTGTGTAGATTTGCCATATAATGAATGTGCGTGAATGTTAGGCGAAAGAGAGAGAGAGATAGAGAGAGAGAGTAAGAGAGAGATAAAGAGAGAGAGTAAGAGAGAGACAGAGAAATGTAATCATAGTGGTAGGTAAAGGAAAACCGTTTAGATCTTTCCAGTAAGTGGGATTTTATGATTGATTTACTGGAAATGGACAGAGAAGGACAATAGTAAGTGTTGAAGCAATGTGATGTGATAAGTAGCAACAGAGAAGAAAGTGAATGTACAGAGATTCCGTGTGATAAGATCTAAATGATTGAAAGGAAGGAATCTTTTAAACATAAGCCGTATTATTTGTTCATGGATGTTAGGGTTCAACTGAGCATTTCTTGTTTGTTCGGCTCCAATAAACCTCCAGCATCAGTGAAGCTGCACCAGAACAGCTGTAAATGCTAAATACCCAAACAAATTCAGGAAGTGCACATATCAAATTTATTTCCCAAACAACAAACCAACCAACATCTGTTGGACATATGATGGGCTTTTTGTGCAGGTCCTGGGTACTGGGAGAAATAAGGACACCTTTGTGTATCGTGTAGTATAGCATTTTTATATTGAATTGTATTGTCAACTGGATTCACAGTGAAGGAATTATACTATGTTAGTATTTTTTTTAATTATATTTCAGTTTTTGATTCTCCAAAATATTGAACTTGTATTTTTTATTTTTTTTTACTTTTATGGCAGAAACATGGATGTGGCAATATAAAATTAAATAGGGTGTTCACTTATGAGGGTCAAAAATCATCCGCACTCTGGTTATATTACAATTACATTATGCAGGTTTTGAATATACATTGCATCCGTTCATTTGCGACAATGGCCACCCATTGTTATTTGCATGAAAGAAGATCAGCAAGCAGTGATTCTTATCTTGTTGTATGAGGATGTGTCTGGTGCAGACATAAACCTATTTAAGAATTTCTGCACAGTATGGAGAAAGCTCACACTGAATGGTATTGTAGTTGATGCAGTCGATGTGGATCATTTTTGGCTCGTGCTCGTAATACAATTAATCAAATAAATTCGCTTGACTGAAATACAGCGCCTCAGACACTTTAACGCAGTGGTTGGGCACTTGTGTCAAACTTTTAACCATGCAGCATGCTAATTCTGGTTTTCCAAAACGTATCCATCTTAAACATCTGCTTGACTCGACACACACTGTAAATCAACCCAAAGTGCCACAAAGCCACTGTATTATATCCGTATGCATTGCTAGTCTGCCACCAAAAATAAAAAAAAGATATTAAGCTATGCATCAACGGATGAGCCGCAAACATGCTTTCTGCCAAACTGGAATTAACTGGTGCATATCTGTTAGTTAGCAGAAAGTCTACTTATAGAAAAACTTGACTGGATATTGTTAATGACAACAAGATGGTATTATTATTATTATTATTATTATGTTATTTAAGTATTATTTTTGTTACGTTACTGTTGTTGGCTAAAGCCACAATAATATTTTTTTTTAATTATTTTAATTACCTAAACTGCCAAGGTGGTTTGAGTTTTAGTGCCTTTCTATTTTTATTTTATTATTTTTTTTTACAAGAGTAATTATATCAGTTGTGTTTTTATACTCTATTTATTTTGGTAGCGAATCCATTTAAGTTGATGTAACGCCACTCCATGCCAGGCCAAAGTCTGCGGGTGTTTATATTATGAAGAGATTACATGATGACCCGAACGGATGAGGAGAGAGCAAGAGAGCAATGAGTGAGAGGGTGTGGAATGCAGTTATTTCATGCTGGGGAGATTTGGGTTTGTTTGAGGAGCTGATAGTGCCTGTATTCATCTGTGAAAGCTGAAGGAGTTAAGTGGTCATCCTCTGTAACATCAACTGTGTTAATAAATGGATCATTTTAAAGTAGCTTCTCGTGTGTGTGTGGTGATTCTTTGCATGGATTCTCACTTGCATACGTCTTTACTTGTATAACAACATTATACGTTTAAAATGAAGCATAATAGTCTAATTAATGAATCAGATATAATATGAAAGATGTATAATATGTCAGCGATGAGCATTTTGTCAGATATATTTAAATTTTAAAAGGAAAATTCTGGATAGCCGTTTGTGCCAGTGTCTGAGAGGAGAAAAAGACAATAATATACATCTATGAGCATTTTTTTTTGGTGTGAGAAAATGCTATATACTTTTTAAAGCTTCTTAAAACATATTGCTTTCCATGGAGTAAAAAAGCCACAGACCGTGTGTGTTTTTTAAATGCCATGTAGAAAGGAAGGGAAAAAGATCAGGCCAGTGTTGGAAGGAGGAGTCAGTAAAAAAGGGAGATGGCGGCTTGGGCTGACTTTAATTCGATCCACGTTTCCAGAAACGGGAGGAGGAGAGGTGGGCAGTCAACTCAGCCTGTGAGTCTCTAGAGGTCGGTGCAGAGAAGCAGGAGAACACTTCTGGCTCGTGCAGTGCGAGTGTGCACAATCTGTGCCAGAGAGTCCAACAGGCCTGGCCGAGGTCTCAGTGTTAGAAAAGCTGCTCCCTAAACAACATAATGACCTTCTAAGTCTGGACTGAGAGGCTACAGTTAGTCTGGCTGATGTGAGGACAAATTTATTGTGCCTATAAACCTGTCTCATCCAGCCCTGTGTTAATGAATCTGATCTGGAACTAAACAGACCCTTGCGAATATAAAGCATAACACTAAATTGCAGGGAAGTCTAGCCCTTCAGGACTGCATGTCTCAGCTGTTAACTAAGTTTGAGTAGATATGGAGTCAGATTGCTCATGACTTAAGCACTTTCTGATTCAGTATAACACTCTGTACACTCATGTAGATGGCTGATAAGACGTTTTGGCGCTTTTAGGCGTTTCCTTCTTCCCCCCTGCATGTGAATCAGGGATCACACTGAGATATTATTATCTGCTAACAAGAGCGAGAATCAGAAGAAGCACTTTCATTACCAGGAACAACATAGTATTGTCACAAAGTGTAGCTTTATATAAAGACATCAATTGTAAAGATCCCCAGTTGGTGGTTACACCACGCACAGCAGTCTTTTAAGGTACTGTTACGGTCTATGTGTAAACGCAGTGATAAAACGCGGACAGGTAGTTGAAGCCTGGGGGTGTGCTACTAGTATTTTAGCAACAGTAAGATTTGTTGGTTGCTCCCATACCAGAGAGGTGAGCATCGAAATTGTGAGGTGAGCTTGTTTATGGAGTTGCGTGTGTTTTCTGATGTCTGCATACTGTAATCAATCAAAAAAAAAGGCGTATTAGCCTGTTTTTAGCAGCTCACTGCTGCGTCTAAACTAAAACACAAGTCCATAGTCCATGGCTATATTTAAAAACAAAACTAAAAACCCAAACACTGTCCGTAATAACTAACATTCCCTGGGTCTGAACTTGTTTCCACATCAAATTATCATTTTAAAACACTGTCAATCAACAAGAGATCCAGCCTTTTTGACAGTAACTACAATTAATACGCAGAAGCCCAGTGTCCAGTCCCACCCACTGCCCGTTTATTCATTCCTTTATTCCTTTATTACCACATGGGATCACAAGCTAGCCAGGGCAGGAACAACCAAAGAAAGGGCTTCTCTCTATCCTAGGACACACACAATCACACGCACGGTCACACACTAAGGGCCACTTTAGAGACACCAATTCACCCAACATGCAACATTTACGGTTTTTATGTAAACGCAGTGATAAAATGCGGACAGGTAGTTGAAGCTTGGGGGTGTGCTAATAGTATTTTAGCAACAGCAAGATTTGTTGGTTGCTCCCATACCAGAGAGGTGAGCATCGAAATTCTGAGGTGAACTTGTGGATCTGCAGTAGCAGACATGGGTCAGCTTGTTAATGAAGTTGCATGTGTTTTCTGATGTCTGCATACTGTAATTAATCAAAAAAAGGCGTATTAACCTGTTTTTAGCAAAGTGTTCCTAATACAGTGATAGTTTAGTGTATATTCGGCTTGGAGATTTATATAATTTTTGAATTATTGTTCTCATGTTCATATTTGACAAAATCTGACCGGAGGTCGACCCACTTTCTGCTGTTTACAAACCTATCTTCCTGCTGTGCTCTCGGACCAAAGGTGGCAGCTGAACCCATAACTCTTTAGTAGTACTTTGCTGCGGTAAAACACCACATTAAACATGAAGTGTTCATAACTGCGCCATAGATCTCACACTCTCCACCTCATCCTCATCCTCATCCTCATCCTCCGATGTCTTCTCTGCATTTTATTTTATTAGAAAACTATCAATGTCAGATCTCAGTACATCACTGGACACTTGCTTCACCTCAACTCGAGACATCAAAAGAAGCCTCATATTTCAGCAGATCACACATAAAGGCCAGCGGGGCACAGTTCTGAAAGTTGAGAATGATCTCAGGAGACTATATCTGAGTGAACTGCAACTTAATCGCTACTCCACCCTGAAGCAGGGCACAGGGCTGAAATAAGAACAACTGTCATGGTGCTGATCCTTTGAAGAATTTAGAAGGAGGCTTAGTGGGCACTTCTCTGTATCAGTAGTTGCTGTATGAGACAGCATGATATTTAGTACTGAAAGTTGATCCAGTTGCCTTGGGAAGTACAAATAAATATTGGGACAAGCGTACAGTACCGCGTGAAAGTATGTGTGTGTAGTACACATAAATTTCTGCAAAAGCTTGATGAGCCAAACCGCAAAAAAACCTTGCATCCAAAATCCGACTGTGCATCATGTTTTATGCGGGGTTGTGATAACATTGTATGGCTAAGTAATCAAATCACATCGCCTCCTTGATTTTTGGCCTTCGTGTATACGTGTGTTTTTCATCTTTTCTTTTTTTTTTCGATTTTGCACTGTTTGCTCACTCTTTCTCCATGCCTCTATTTTTAGCCGTCCGCCCTGCTATTCTGGAATTTGTTGCTGACTGGCTGCTGCTGGACGTCTGGGCAGCAATCCTGTCAGGAATGTCTGGCTTCCTCTCAAAACCACTATAGAGGCCCATGAGGGATGTGTGTAAGAGAGAAAGAGAGAGAGAGAGAGATTTAGGCTTGGGATGGAGAAACGGCGAAGAGAAAATGCAGGTACTGTGTGTCTGCTCTTCTGTAGTTTGCAGCAGTCTGTGTGTTTAGTTTGGTTTGGTTATATTAGTAAATGTGTAATGAGTGTGCATGAGTATGTGTAAGCGTAAGTGTTTGTGCATGCATTTGGAACCCTTTATTTGTGCGTGTTTGGTCCATTTAAAAAATATATATAATCAAGCGTAATCGTAAGCGTAAAAGCATTTTTTCCCCTGGATCAAATATATAGCATTGAAGAAATAAACATAGCCAGACTTCCTGCTGTCCATGACACTAAATACAGTGTGTGTGGGGCATGGAGCCACTGAGGCAGGGTTTGTTTGTTTGTTTTGCTGGTTTATTAACGTTGTCTTCGACATCAAGTCATGTCGACATGGAACAAGGTCATATTCATACACATGGGTTTCACATCTTATACTCAAGTCATATACATACACAAGTCAGTGACAATTTAACATCCTTAATTCACCTAACATGCATGTTTTTGGACTGTGGGAGGAAACCTGCGCCTGGAGTAAACCCATGCGAACACAGGGAGAACTTGCAAACTCCACACAGAAATTAGCAATAATGGTTAATTATTAGAAAATAGAAACGAACTGTGGAACCATAAATGTGCTTGTGTCAACT
>JAOUQV010000009.1:1403639-1413772 GCA_028565295.1 Aspidoras spilotus | reverse complement strand
AGGCTTGTCCAATTTAGCCATGAAACCTCCCACACTAAAATAACAGGTGTTTCAGTTTCATTGTCTAACACCTGTATTTCAAGTGTTTATTTCTGTTAATGTTGATGATTATTGCTTATTGATTCTTGAAAACCGAACATCATTATCTTAGAAAATTAGAATATTTATATATTCTAAGACCAACTGAGAAAAAGGATTTTAATGCAGATATTTTTGGCCTAGTGAAAAGTATGTACAGTAAATGCACTCAATACTTGGTCGGGGGCTCCTTTTGCAAGTTTTATTGCATCAGTACGGTGTGGCATGGAGGCGATCTTTTTCTGCATTATAGGGTCTGGTGCCTCACATCTTCCTCTTGACAATAGATTCTATATGGGGTTTAGATCAGGCGAGTTTGCTGGCCAGTCAAGCAGAGTGATACTGTTGTTATTAAACCAGGTATTGGTACTTTTGGCAGTGTGGACAGATGCCAAGTCTTGCTGGAAAATGAAAATTCCATCTTCAAAACGCTTGTCAGCAGAGGGAAGCAAATTTTCTGGTAAACGGCTGTGTTGACTTTGGTCTTGATATAACACATTGGACCTACACCAGTAGATTCATTCATTCATTTTCTAGTCTGTTGCTGCCTCAGACAATGCAATCTGAAAGAGTATTATGCAAAGCTGAGGACATTTTGTATGCATATATTTGAGGCTTTTTTGATTTCAGGCAACACAGAAAGATAAAAACATTTACCAGCTTTCTATAAAGTACATAACGTTGATGTACAAAAAGAGATGTTCACTGATTCAGTTCATTCAATTTACCCATAACCATTTTTAAGGCGTTATGGTGCTGCTTTTATTTAGCAGTAGTGGTGTGATAGACATTAAGATACTCCCTGGGGTTGTGCTGGGGCTGTGATATACCATGTCTGTCTGTGAATTTATGTCTATTTGTGTCTGTGTATGTGTTGAACTCTGGTGTGTGTCATGGGAGCCCTGCCATAAAAGGCATGCACCTGAATTCTGTTTCCAATGGAAATGTTTAGATGTGTGTGCATGTGTGCTGCTTGTTTGTGCATTCAGCGCTTTTTATTTAACCTGTTTTTCTGTCTTTTTACAGCTGCTGGTTCCTGTGGAAACTCACTGCCTTAGAGAGCCACATTCCTCACCTGAGCCCTTTACTGGCTGTGTTTTTGCTATTTGTTGTCTTTAGTGTTCAGTGTTTTTTTGTTAAAAAAATAAATATCTCTGGGTGCGGCACGGTGGCACAGTGGATAGTGCTGTGGCCTCACAGCAAAAAGATCCTGGATTTGAGCCCCGGGTAAGGCGATTCTAAAAATTTATGTGTGGAGTTTGCATGTTGTCCCGTGTGGTTTTTCTCCAGGTACTCCAGTTTTCACCTGCATTTAAAAGACACACATGATGGGTTACTTAATGTCACTTAATTGCCCATTAGTGTGTGATTGTGTGTGTACGCGACCTATAATGTATTGGTGCCCTGTTCCTGCACTGGCTTCTCCGTGACCCTAAAACTAAAACTAGACCCTAAAACACTTTCATCATTTTTGTAATTTTTGTACAGAATGGCATCCCTGTACCGTAACAAAAGGCGCTTATATAATTGTAAAATATCCCAAAGTGTGAAATGAATTTTTTGACAAAGATGGAAAAAAAAACAATTAACATAATCCATCTGCCTTTACTGAGTGCTAAAATTCAGATGACATGCATTGCTTGATGAGGTTACTCTGGGCACAAGGGCACACAAAATCACACACATATTCACACACAGGCGTAGGCTTGTGGTTAAGGAACCACCCTTGCGACCGGAGGATCCCTGATTCGATTCCAAGTAGCGACAAGTCATGGCTGAAGTGCCCTTGGGCAAGGCACCTAACCCCCAGTTGCTCCCTGGGCGCTGTGATGGCTGCTCACCACTCCGGGCACGTGTGCTCACTTCACCAGTGTGTGTATATGTGTGTTTCACTGCACGGAATGGTTAAATACGGAGGACAAATTCCGCTGTGTGCAAACATAGTGGAAAAAATGGATCACTTTTCACTAACTGGCAATTTAGAGACACCATTTAACCCGGAGAAAACCTGCACAAACATGGGGAGAAGATGCAAACTCCACCCAAAAATTTCCAGAGTCACCACACCCGGGGCTCAAACCCGGATTCTCTTGCTGCCAGGCTGCAGCACTAACCACTGTGCCACCATGCCGCCCTTGATGATGATATATGATATTATAATACTATTTATAACGCTCCTGATCTTATCACAGTTGGATTCCATTTATTTCAGTGCCAGATCTGTGAAATGTTAGCCTGTTGTTTATCGCTGATACAGAATACTGGTGTAGAAGATGTTTTATAGTTTAACACTAACAGGATATTTGGAAAAAACATGAGAGCATCTCAGAACCACAATTTAAACCAATAATCTCCAGGTTATAGACGGTTTTATTTAGTTATAAAACAATTGAACTAGTCTGAGACAGGTTAGGGTTAAAGGACTTGCAGTTATGATGCATTTTAAACTCACAAATAATGCATTTGCTCTAATTCTTTAACCAGTCAGCCACCACATCCTCTATTTTCAGACAGTTATTTTGCTCTGGCATGTTGATCTATAGCCTTGCTAATATACTCAGATGCTTGATATTGAATCTTGATGCTTTATTGTCTTCCTTCTTATCTAGATGGAGAAGCTGCAGAAGTTTAAATATTTTCCGGCCTTACAGTTTGTTCTGTGCTTTCTTCTTGATCTTAATAATAAAAAAATGTCTGTACAAGGTTTTCCTATTTTAAAATAATTCTCTGTAGAGAGAAAAATATATGGGTTCTTCAGTGCCATTTAATAACCAACTGATGATGAAGCATCCTAGAAATGTAGAATTATAGGATCTGTTCTTGATATTGGAAGTGAGCCATAATGTATTACCCGGATCGTGAGAAACTGAAAGAAGATAAAAGTGAAGGAATTGAGGAAAAATGTGGTGCAGAGATAAAGACTAAGGAATATTTGGATATGGTGTGGTTTGCTTATGTGATAAAGATCCAAGTCATCTTGGTTTCATGGTGGTCCAAGCCTGTCACTAGTAAAGCACTTTAACAAGCTTTTGCTTCTGGAGGTAGTTATAATGTGGCCCTGCTGTCATATAAAACAATGTGAGGATGGAAATGATGAAGTGCTGGAGAATGAAGTTATCTCTCACAGGTCTTAACATCTCGGCACATCCCTGTACATCTCTACACTCCATCCAAACACTCAGTGCTGTGCCATACACACTCATCATACAATACTAGATAAAGCATTTATGGCATTCAGTATTCACTTTGAATTATATAAATACTTACGAATAGTCCTAAAGGGCTGCAAAGTTAGCACTGACCTTGCACAAAATGCAAAAGAAGATACAAAACATCTTTGTAATGCATTGTCACATTGCCAGACAAAGCAGGGGTTCAGGTTTGAGATAACCAATGCAACAACAGTCCAATTTGTAATTCAATTTTATAATTCAAATATGTTCCAAGGACAACTGAAAAGGCTTATGAAGACTAGGCAAAGATCTACTGTAAGTCCAAAACACAGGCAAATGTCACACACATACACAGTTATAAACAGCAAGCAGGAACAAAGCTTGATTCGAGTACACATGCTGATACTTCATACTAGATCTGCTGTTCAGAAGGCAAACTGGTGGAGCCGGAGCAGCGTCCTTCAGTGGACATGGAATGACTTCTGTATGGAGGATATTTGTCATCTGGAGTTGTGTGCTGTAATAATCATCTGCATGATGTAATTCATCTAAAAGGTGGACCAAGGTGGTAGCTGCAAGGTGGTAGGTTCAATTGTTGTTCTCACAATTACCTTTCACCGTTACCTTTTGTTTACTATTGCAGTTCTGCTTTATGGACGCAGCTTCTGCCGAGTCGCTTGCAATGTTTAAGGGCAGTGTTTATCTGCCTTCCTTATTTACCTTCTTCCGCCAATTTTTCCTTCGCGTTTTTATCCTTTTAACCTTATTTCCTGCCATGCTCTCTGCCGCCTCTTTGGCACTTTCTGTTAACACACTGGTTATATGTTACAACAGTGTTTTGGTGAGGCGCGCAGGTGAGGAACATGACACGTGAAGTGACAAGGATCAGGGGGTTGCTGGTTCTACAGGGACAAGCAGCTGTAAACAGACAAAAAAACATATTAAATAAATGACACTAAACGCATGAACAGGCAGTCAACTAAGCACAAATGTACATGGTTAGAGAGTGGTGTTAATAACGTCAAGGTCACGGCTTTGATCCTCATACGGGCCCGGTTCTTTTTGTAGGGCAGTCGTAGCCTTGCGGTTAAGGAACAGGCCTTGAATGTCGGTTCAATTCCCAATACTGCCAAGTGATACGGCTGAAGTGCCTTTGGGCAAGGCACCTAAACCTTGGTTGCTCCTCGGGCGTTGTGGATGCTGCAGAGGGCAGGCACAAATAGACATACAGTACAGTGATAAACAAACATGGTACATCACAACCCCAGGCAGGATCTTAATCCCTGTTAGGCTGTAACTGAGAAACAACGGCAGCAATGTGACACTGTTTGCACATGTTTTATTAACCTGTATTTCACTTTTGAGCTGTATTATTTAAACGCCTCCACTTTGCATCATTGGATCCCCCACAGGGTCCCGTAACAAATTAAGCATATTAAAGCCATTGAAAGTTAATTAGCTTAATAGTTCCAGTTGCACTTGGGGTATTTTGATTTTAATGATTATTATTAAAAAAACATTATATGTATATAATAATAAGGCAATTCATTGGTGACACCAGATGAAGAGAGCAGGTAAAATCCAATGTAAATAAATACTTCTAAGAGAGAGATAATATCTCCCTTAACTGCTAAGCCAAAAAGGAAAATTTTTCTCAAAATCAAAGCTGAGATGCCCCTGAAAACATCCTTTCACTCCCCCTCGCATTCCCTTAAAGGAGAGATTTTTTTTTGTTCTTAAAGCAGCGGTAAAATATTGAAGAAAAACAAATGAAAAGATATCTCTTTGAAAAGTGATCCTTGTCTCAGTGGCTTGCCTTTTCCCCCACACCCCCTTTCACTTGTGCAGACCTGATGAAAGACTATCCCTCGTTCCATCGCACGCAACTCTCGCAGACCTGTCTGAACAGCAGAGGAGGGGGTGGGTGGGTGAAAACAGGAACGAAAGAGAGGGTCCCGTGTAGAATTTGTATTGGAGTGAGATCGAGATAGAAAGAGAGAGTGCAAGAAAGACAGAGAGTGAGTGAGTGAGTGATTGAGTGTGTGTTTATATTAGTTGCATTTAATAACCCAAAAGAAGCAAGTGTGAAAGTCACACTGTCCAGAAGAACTGTTTCAGATTCTCTACTCCACTGAATGAAATTAACATCACCCACCCGAGAATAAGATGCCTATAATATCTCCACAGTACTGTAGAGCCACTAAGGTCCCTGCAGATTTTAAAAAAAAAATTGTTCCCTATATGGCATTTAACCCATCCAGCAGTGTGCTGCTCCATTGAGGTACAAGTTGGTGTTGGGTGCCTTGCTCAACATCACTTTAGACATACCTAGAATGGGGATTGAACTGGCAATCTCTTGGTCCCCAGCCCTCTACACTATCCATTTAGCCACAGCTGATCCAAACATTCATACAATATTTTATTACTTCCGATCTTCTTCAGAGACCAGGACTTTTGGTGGTTAATTATAAATAAATTGTAAACTAAGGCTCCACTTTCCCTTTTTTGAAGTTAATTCATGCTTAAGTGAAGCTTTAATAAAACTTTAAAAGTATGTAGTTCGAACCCATTCCTAAAAGTAAACAGCAAACAACGTGGACTAGGCAAAGTCTAAACTCATGGTCAAAGTATCGAACATTAATCACAATGTATCACAATAAACCAAAATAAACTTGGTAAATTATCTCAGTAGCAAGGATAAACACATCTGATAATTCATGAAAAAACACGTGGAGCTATTCATGACGAGAACCAGCTTATACAAACCCGATTCCAAAAAAGTTGGGACAAAGTAGAAATTGTAAATCAAAATGAAATTCATTGATGAAAAGTTTAGAAATTTCATTTTTTTCCCCAGAATAGAACATAGATAACATATCAAATGTTTAAACTGAGAAAATTTATTATTAAAAAAATAAATTAAATTCAAATTTAAAACAACAACACAACTCAAAAAAAGTTGGCACCAGGCCAGGTTTACCACTGTGGGATAACCTCTTTTCTTATTACAACAGTCTGTAAACATCTGGGGACTGAGGAGACAAGTTGCTCAAGTTGAAGGATAGGAATGTTAACCTACTCTTGTCTAATGTAGGATTCTAGTTGCTTAAGTGGCCTTTTTTGTCCTATCTTCCATTTTATGATGCGCCAAATGTTTTCTATTGGTGAAAGTAATAGTACCCGGACCCTTCTTTTACGCAGCCATGATGCTGTAATTGATGCAGTATGTGGTTTAGCATTTTCATGTTGGAAAATGCAAGGTCTTCCCTGAAAGAGAACTTGGCTGGATGGGAGCATATGTTGCTCTAGAACCTGTATATACCTTTCAGCATTGATGGTGTTCCTCCAGATGTGTAAGCTACCCATGCCACACACACTAATGCAACCAGACACCATCAGAGATGCAGGCTTGTGAACTGTGCGCTGATAACAACTTGGGTTGTCCTTCTCCTCATTAGTCCTAATGACACAGCGTCCCTGATTTCAATAAGGAACTTCAAATTTTGATGAGTCTGAACACAGAACAGTTTTCTATTTTGCCACAGTCTATTTTAAATAAGCCTTGGCCCAGAGAAGACGTCTGCCCTTCTAGATCTTATTTAGATATGGCTTCTTCTTTGAACTATAGAGTTTTAACTGGCAACAGTGGATGGAACAGTAAATTGTGCTCACAGATAATGTTCTATAGAATTATTCCTGAGCCCATTTTGTGATTTACAATACAGAAGCATGTATGTATGTATGTGATGCAGTGCTGTCTAAGCGGCCGAAGATCACGGGCACCCAGTATGGTTTACCACCCTTGACCCTTGTGCAGAGAGATTCTTCCAGATTCTCTAAATTTTTTGATGAGATTATACACTGAAAATGATTATATGTTTGAACTGTTTGCAATTTTACACTGTTGAACTAATTTCTGATATCGCTCCACTATTTGTCGGTGCAGAATAAGGGGATTAGTGATCCTCATCCCATCTTTACTTCTGCCACTCCAAGATTCTCTTTTTATAACCAGTCATGTTAATGACCTGTTGCCAAATAATCAAATAATATTTTTATATTTAACTTTTCCAGCCCCATCCCAACTTTTTTGAGATGTATTGCTGTCACAAAATTTCAAATGAGACAATATTTGGCATGAAATTTCAAAATGCCTCATTTTAAATTAGTAGTGTGGGGCGGCACGGTGGTGCAGTGGATAGTGCTGTGGCCTCACAGCGAGAGGAAGGGCATCCGGCGTAAAACATGTGCCAGATCTTAATGCAAGGAACTCGCTGTGGCGACCCCTGGTGACAGGGAAAAAGCCGAAAGATGAAAAAAAAAGTGTGGTGGCTGAGAATGAATATGGTTTCAAGTAGTGTCTCTGGGTGTCGCCATATTAGTTTGTGAACTGGAACGTTGCCGGGCCCTGGTGGCTAGATTCGGAACTTGAGGACTACTCACATTGCTAGTTTGAGACAGGTTCTGATATTTGCTATAAGCTACTGATTTGATTATATTATTAAGATATTATTATAAAATTAATTGTAATTTATTTGGACCTTGCTATATTGTTGGAGACAGAGTGGAACAGTAATACTGTACTTGCGTAAGCTCAAGAAATATATTATTTCCCTCTGAGTATCTAGGCAAAGATCTTTGCAAGATTACAGGAATGAGAGGCTGATTATCAGGATGTTCTCTCCTCCAGTTCTCCCTGAGACTGGATTTATAGTGCGTTCTATCTAAAAAGTTGAATGATTCAGTGCTAAGAACATATGACTGCAAGCTTAGTTCTGTCTTTTAACGTGTCAGACAACTTTGTGGTTTAATGTTGGAGCATTTTCGTCATGTCAACATCAAAGATAGTAATGAACGCCTCCCTGCTCCCCAAACAGCCATCAATCATAAAGTAATGATATGCTTCCTTGTGTGCCGAGCGGTGAAGATTAACACTCCGCCTCACATTCCTTGTCTCTGACTTCAGTCTGCCTTAGCCCTCACCTACCAAAATATGAACCTGTAGTGCAACAGAGAACTGCAAAAGACTTTCAGACTTGGGATAAAATAAAAGTGCAAAGAAGGCAACTCTTAGATAAACAGACCATTCATCTATGAGTCCATAAACTGTATGTATGAACTTGAGCGGAAGTGAAAGGTTATCTTAGTCACCTTAATATTAGTACATTCGGCAATCACCATAACCATTTCCTGTATGTCTGCCCTCTTAAGGGTATAAAGACCCTCCTGACCTGCTTCTCCAGTGCAAAGTATTAGCATGTGCTCTGTTAACAAGCCTTGCTACTATTATTTGCCTTATGACTAGGTTTTTATCTTGATGTTTGGATTGCCTAGTTTATCCTGTCCTTGATATGTTGTGTGGATACTGATCTTTGGATACTGTTTCAGCGACAGATTGCCTGGATATTATTAGTTTAGTAAACTTATATTTGTCACCAACAACCTGTTTGTAGCCATCTTGCAAAAATTAGAGAACGAGTAATAATGAAGAGAAAAAGGAAAATGATTAATTTTTTAATTGCAAAGCAGTGATTGAGAAATGAAAATGTTCAATTTATTTTAATTCAATTCAATTTTATTTATAAAGCGCTTTTAACAATGGACATTGTTCCAAAGCAGCTTTACAAAAAACTTTTTTATCCCAGATGAGTAACGGTGGCAAGGAAAAACTCCCTGAGTGAGTAAGGAAGAAACCTTGAGAGGAACCAGACTCATAAGGGAACCCTTCCTCATTTGGGTGATGTAATCTGTATACATCTAATACATAATTCTTTAACTAACAATAATAATATAACAATATATACATAATATATATAACATACAAAACATACATCTTATACATAATTCCGTAACTAACAAACCTGAGTGATCTCGCGAGTGGCGGGCAACAGCATCCATACATTCCAGTTTACCAAAACACACCCAGTTTACCATGAACCCTGCAGCTCTGAGCCCTGAACTATAGGGGACTATGAAGGATATGCTTGACTAAATAAATAAGTTTTCAGCCTAGACTGAGATTGTGTCTGAGTCCCGAATACTAACTGGAAGACTATTCTATAAAAAAGTCAGTTGAGCAACTAGAATCCTGCATTATACAAGAATGGGTTCACATTCCTATTTCATAAACTTGAGCAACTTCCCCTCTCAGACCTCAGACAAGTGTGTCATCCACTTCTTTTTTTGGATGCCCGATCACTTTACAGAATGTTTTTTGGGACATGCCCATTTACAATACGTGGACCAGCCAACATAGACAGCGTTGCCTGAGGAGCATGAACATACTGGGGAAGATGGCACAAGACAAGACCTCTAGCTAGCAGATTTTCAGGATTCAGCAGACGCAGCGCATGCGAAAGATGTTCAGCTTCTTTTCCTGTTTTGCCTATGCTGTCTAAGTCTGGCTACCATGTGGCAGTGTGCTGAGAGTGCAGACATTGTAGACTGTCATCTCTGTCTTCGCCGTGATCTTCGAGTTCTGCTAAATGTGCCTGTCTGACCTCATCTGTTAGTCTGTCCATCACCAGAGCAAACAAGAATGGGTTCAAAGCCAATCCTTGATGCAGTCCCACCTTTACCTTGAAGCTAACCCTCACTCCTACCGCACATCTCACTACTGTCATGCTGTTCTCATACATGTCCTGCACCAATCTATCGTACTTCTCCGCCACTCCGTAATTCCTCATACTACACTACAGTTCCTCCCTCGGCACCCTATCATAAGCTTTCTCTAATTCCACAAAGACACAGTGTAGCTCTTTCTGACCTTCTCTATACTTCTCCATCAACATTCTCACAGCAAAAAATTGCATCTGTGGTGCTCTTTCTTGGCATGAAACCATACTGCTGCTCACAAACAGTCACTGATTGTCTAAGTCTAGC
>JAOUQV010000009.1:1386035-1396595 GCA_028565295.1 Aspidoras spilotus | reverse complement strand
CAGCTCCATTTCTAACATCCTCCTACCAATATATCCACTGTCCCTCCTATGCACATGTCCAAACCATCTCAATCGGCTCTCTAACTTTGTCTCCCAATTTCTCAACATACCAAGACACACAACCAAATAATATAAATTTACATTTCAGAGAATATCCAATTTCAAAATCATATTTCTACTGCCAAAATAGCATATCATTCACAATTCACAATATATTCAATATAGTCAAGAGAAGCAGCTTCATACAATTTTTTTGGCATCCCTCTTGACTAAAATATTTATCAAATATTCTAAGGAGACCAGCTCATTCAATTTTAAATGTTTGTAAAAGGTTCCATGCACTAGGGGCAGCAAACTGAAAAGCCTTCTTCCACAGGTCACACCGGACCACTGGAACTGACAGTACGAACAAGCTCTTAGATTATAAGAACCCCTTTTTTGACAGATATGAATTTGTAACTGTAATGGAAGCTGGCCAATTACACATATTACACATAAGTCATTAAATAGAGATCCTTAAGGCTCCACAATGATGGGCCATTAATCACACAATGATGGGCCAGAGCTCTGAGAACAGTGATGAACTACAGAACTTCATGATACAAAGTGTCCAGAGCTCTTAGACTTTGAGCTGATGCATGTATACATAGTACTCTCCATAATCCAACACTGACATAAAAGTGGCATCAACCATCCTCTTTTGGGCCTCAAAAGAGAGAGATGCCCTGATTATAAGTCTTTGAATAATTTTAATCTCACTTACATTCTATGCAAATCCCGCATGCCATCACATTTACAGTCTGGATAGAATTAGATATAGATTTTGCCCTACATAAACTAATATATGGACTTGTTTTACCTTATAGCACACCAGGCTTAATGTACCCATGTCCCAACTAATTTGAGTGTGCTGCAGGCATCACGTTGGATTGCATTTCATATTTACTGTATATAAATAGGTTTGTCAATGAGGATTCATGTTGTTACACACGCTAATTTATGAAGATGTGATATCAGTCCTAAAAAATCAGACATTAAAAACATATATAATATAACAATTACAACTATATTCTATTAGTCTGCTTTAAATGCTCCATTTGAGAGTTCAGTGACTGTGCTACTCTAGATTTTTGCTCTTCCATGAGCTGCTCTGTCTGCAGTGTTCTAACATGCTTTACGGACACTTGCCAATCACTGTGAACAAAGAGCGAGGCAATAAGGCACGCTGTCATACTTATTCATCTCAGACACTCGAGCCCCTGCCGTGGTACTCTTAATGCCAGGGTTTCCTTCCAAGCCTTTGATTAGCAATGGCCTGACATGTCGTTCTCACCCGACAAGGACTCTTTGATTTATTGTTCCATTACCAATATTCACAAGTGAAAAAGAAAAAAAATCCCAAACACAGCTGGGTAGATGAAATGTCAAACAAGATTCCGAATGAGTTGCTGGTAATTATTATATTTCCCTTCAAGCTCAAACAATCTGGGTCCCATTATAGACTCCTGCAGTGAGAGAAAGAGAGAGAGAGAGAGAGGGAGCGAATAAAGAGAATGAGATGGAGAGAGAGAGCGAATGAGAGGGTGGAGAAGTATGTGTGTACACCTTCAGATGTAAAATTATTGCTGTTTCTACATACTTTCTGAAACATGAAGAAATGTGAATATTTAATATTGCAGATCTTGTGTTGGCTAACACACGTACACACAGCTAGGTTCCAGATGTTCAGTGTATATACAGCCCACTCAGAAAATCTTCAACTCTCAAAGTTTAATAAAACATAAATTTGAAACCAGTGCATCTATGCCTTTGTTCAAGGGCCTGTGGTTAACTCTGTTTCTGCCAGCAGAAGTGACGGAGAATCATAATGTGGCACTTTCATAATGCAAAATTAAAATGTGTCGTGCTCAATAATGTATATGTGGAATATAACGAATAGCATTAATTATATAGGATCATAATGTATAATGTTCATCATGTAGGATCATAAGATGTTACTTATTGCAGGGGGCATGTTATGGAAAGTGTTATGAAAGACATTAAGTGGAAGAATGAATAGATTACTTCGGGAGTTGTTCTGTGAGCACTGAACTCATGAAGACGATTGCACAGCCATGGATTGTATATATGCTGCATTCCATCTACTCCGTTGGAGCTATGAATTTCTAATGATAAACGCTAAACATTATGATTCAACATGATGAACGTTATTCATTACCATCCTACATTATGTACCGTGACACATTTTAATTCTATATTATGAAAGTTTGGAAAAAACTTTTGGGAAAAATTTTTATTTTATAGCAGACAATATGAACCCAAGATTTTTTTATGAATTTCACATATAATCCGGTTGGCTTTCGAACAGGTTAGCATGATTTTGTACAAAAGCAGTTCCTGAAAATAGTATCGGAGTAGCATTTTTTACTCCGCCAATGAGCAATGTTCAGCTTTCATGCATCCATTGTTACATTGATTACGTTCATGATTCTTGTTCATTGCTACCTGGAATAGGACGTGATTTGATCCACTGTTGTAGTTCTTTTTCACAAGGTTTACCGTTTCGAGACGTTTTCCACAAAAGGCAGAGTAAATATCGGAGCAAATATAGGCAGAATATCGGCATTATTATTAATAAATGCATGAGAAAATTATTAAAAAGTTGTCCATCAAAGACAGATAAGAATGGATTTGCATATTTATCTCAAATGAATCTTTATCTTATATGCACAATATTATTAATGGATTAATTCAATTCATTTTGACTTATATAATGCTTTTTACACTGGGATATTGTCACAGCTTTACAGAAATGAAATACAGGATATAATCATGTAGGTTCATTCATTCATTTTCTTCCACTTAATCCCTGAGGGGTCACAGGACAGCCGGTGCCCACCCGGCAACTCTGAATATACAGTTTTGTACAAAGTTTGTGAGCTGGCTATCTTAAATTACTTAGCTAGTTTATTAATGTAGATGTAGATACACATGCTATATAGCATTTCATATTTCTTAGTTTGAAAGAACCTTATCTAGCTATCTACAATTATCTCTAGCTATCTACAGTTAGCTCTAGCTATCTACAATTATCTCTAGCTATCTACAATTAGCTCTAGCTATCTACAATTATCTCTAACTATCTACAATTAGCTCTAGCTATCTACAATTAGCTCTAGCTATCTACAATTATCTCTAGCTATCTACAATTAGCTCTAGCTATCTACAATTATATCTAGCTATCTACAATTAGCTCTAGCTATCTACAATTAGCTGGCTATTTAATTAATGCAGATTTCACACAAATTATATCTAATATACAGTTTCACAGATTATAAGAGTCGGATCTATACTTAGCTAGCTAGTTTATTATTTTACATTTTACTCAGGCTATAAAGAATATATAATTTCAATACAATTGTGTAAGAATGTGATATAGAATTAGATAGCGAGTTTATGAATGTAGTGTTTACACATACACTCTCATATCCACCTTCAAAACTGAATGTAACATCAGATGTAACATCAGACTCATGTTCTTGGCTGAAAGGAATGGATCCTGATTTGGCATATACTGTTGTAGCGCTTTGTCCATTGCTTTTCATCTCACCATAGGTGTAAAAGAGTAACTAATTTTTTTGCAGCCTTTCTGTCAGCTTGAACAAATGCGGCTATTCTCCTTGGTCCTCCCTCATGAACAATGCAAAAAGAAAAGTTGCTTGATTTGGATCAAGGAAAGCCATATTTATTCATATAACCCATTTACAAAATATCAAATACGTAAATATGAATTCAGTTGAATCTGGTCTGAAAGACTCAACTTTGAAAAAGTGTCATACAAATAATATTATTTTAAATGTAAAAATGCAACGGAATTATCTAATACACCACACACCTATTCTGCTGACACCTCCTCACTGCACACCTGCAGTATCTTTTAACCTCAGACAGATTCTGGTGGCAGCAATACATATTCAGCACTGGCATCATTGCGGGAAAGGAATGTAAGCATGGTGGAAGGCCCACCCAATCATTTAGAAAGTATGGGAATCAACATGCTATAGCTCGCAGGACCTTTAATTTCCAGCAAGTGTGTGTGGGTGTGTGTGTGTGTGTGTGTATGTGTTTCTCAGGACTTCTATGCTCCACTGCTCGTATTCACGCAGGCAGATGCAGTCATATTGGGATTTACCAGAACCCTGATGGGCGAAGAAACCACAAAGATCCCTGCCAGCAAATACCAGCAGCTGGGACTGGCAGAGAGATGCTTTTTCTGTCACGCTACTCAGCTCCTTTCATCTTAGACAATGCTTTCCTATTTGTGAGGAATGGCATATCGGAACCATAGACTTGCCTTTAGGTGTATTCATAGTGCTTCCTCAGACATGGTCATTCACAATTGTTTCCACAGGCTTGAGATCAGTTTAACACCTGCTAAGGCTTTCCTTAGCTTTATAGTTTTGAAAATTATTCTCTAAAACCGCTTGGTTTTGCATATACAATCGTCTGTTGACTTTTGTCTGCTGTCAAAAATGTCCAATTCTGATGAAAAATTTATGACGGATGTCCGTACCACCACGAATTAAACACTATTGCTCTTGTATTTATACGACTTTTATTAGTCTTTATTAGTCAGAAACTATCAATATCCTTACTCTTTTTCAAAAGACTGAAAATTATCTGGAATTTACTTCCATCTTTTGTGTCTTTTATTGAAAATTGATCTACCTTTAAAGGGCATATCAATATTTAAATTATTCAATTAATGCAAATTTACTAAATATTTATGTACAGCAGTTCGTTCCAAAAAAGGTTTGGTCGGGGGCAAATTAGACATACAAATGAATAAAAAACAAATTCTTATGTGATTTCAAACAGGTTATGTCAACAGGTGATTATCATGATTTAGTACAAAAGCACAGCCAGGAAAGGCTGAGACCTTTCACCAAGACTGCCAGCAGATGATCAGTTTGTTAACAAATGCATTGGAATATTATTGAAATGTTTACAACCAGAGAAAAATGGGAATGGACTTTATTTCTGCATATTGTCACGTAATATAATTAAACAAGGATCTACGATTCTGTCGGAATTTCAGGGCTTTAATGGCAAGAGTGCAAGCCTAAGCTGAAGATCACTGATCTTTCCAATCTGTCAAACAGCACTGCATCAAGAAATGTCATTGACCAATAGCTGATAGACGTTATATTAGAAAACTAATGTCAAGCACAACAATATAGATTTACATTTATGATTGAATTAATACATTCATGACTGACAATTAAAACTTTATTCTGCATAAAAAAGCCATTTGTTAACTATGTCTATAAGGAGCATCAACTTCTCTGGACTTCTCTGGACTTCTCTGGACTATTGACCATCTGGAAAATTAGTTATATGGTCAGATTAATAAGTATTACTGAACTTTACTGGAAGAAATGGACTCAGTGTGCTTCTGACAAAAGACAAAAATAATACTTCTGTGATCTGAACATCGTGGCTCCCTGTGTAGGTTTGTTTCTGCCCTTGTCTCCAGAATTCCCGGGTGTGCACCAGCTCTCCTGTGACCCTATGTGGATTAAGCAGAAGCTAATGGATAATAAAAAAGTACAATGAGATTTTAGGGCAACATGTAACAAGCATTGTTGCTTTAATGAGGACTTTTTTTACGGATGTAAGCAGTCAAAAGTTGAAAGTGATCTTTTTGTCACTATGTTTTCACACAGAGGAATTGGTCTTCTGCATTTAACCCATCCATGCAGTGAAACACACATACACACACACACTTGTAAAGTGAGCACACATGCCTGGTGCAGTGAGCTGCCTCCACAGCACCCAGGGAGCAACCGGTACTTGGCACTTCGGCCGAATCATGGCTGGTACTGGTAATTGAACCGGGGACATTCTAGTCACAAGGTTGTTTCCTTAACCACAAGCCTACAACTGCTAATAATTCATTAAGACAATGTCTACAACTCTTAATAATTCAATAAGACAATGCAAAACTCCGTCAGCATGGTGGGGCAGTGAGTACTGCTGTCACCTCACAGCAAGAAGGACCTGGGTTTGATCCCTGCGTGGGGTGATTTAAGAAACATTACAAAGACATGCATTTTAGGTTAATTGGTGTCTCTAGAATGCCCCTTAGTGTGTCAATTTGTTTATGACTGTGTGTGTGCTCTATGATATATTTGCACCATGCCTAGGGTTGTTCCTGCCCTTGTGCCCAGAGTTGCAAAGTCTGCACCGGCTGGCCCTGGACCCCATGTGTATTAAGTGGAAAAGAGAATGAATGCAACACTACATGCTGCACACATTACAAAGACATAGCTATTGAAGAAGAACAGAGACTTTAGAAAGGCTAACTGCAACAAAGCCCACTCAATATTGTTGATATTAAGACATGGGACAAAATGCAGGTATGTGTTAGCAGTAGTGGCATGACGGGATTAAGATCCTTCTTGGGGTTGCACTAGGGCTGTAACTTACCATGTTTGTCTGTGAATATATGTCTACTTGTGCCTGTGTGATGCTATGTGTATCTGTCCGTGTGTGCATGTCAGCACAGCGGTGTGTGTCTAAGGGTGTAGCCACACCAGTCACATGAAAAAAATTAATTGTGTGCACCTGAAGTCCATTTCTGCTTTATCATTAGTCTCTCCTTAAATGTGATTTTATTGTATATAAATTTTATATAATTTCCAGAAATAATATTGTATAACACCTAACACATAAAATGAGCTACACATTAAACTTACATATAGTTAGTTCTCCATAGATTTGACATAAAACATCATCAGATTGCCATGAAAGTCCTAAAATATTGCAAAAGAGGACAAAATCAAACAAATGACACAAAAAAGATTTAAACTGGTCATGATGGTCCAATATTATCTATCACTGAGCGGCAAAAGTAAGTGAAGCTTTAGGATTAGAAGATAATTTGAAGGTTGTTAGTAGTTACCCATCACAAACCTCCACAAAGTGTGGAGAGCGCATCAGTTTTAAATCATATTTGACACTTTGGGAGCTAATTCACTGGGATTTACAGTCCCACAGCCTGTCTTTAACTAAATTGTAGCCTGATCACACTCACAGATTCGGAGCCGTGCTGCCAGGAGCATTAACCCATCTAATGACGCATGAATGTGCAGAACAGCACACTCCTAATGAAAGCTCAAAATCTGCATTCCACTATGAAAGGACACTAGGAACATTATGACATTTTCCAAACCCTTACAAATCAATCCTTCTTTTCAAAGACCACAACTGGCTCCACTGATGCTGGCTGTGACGTCAGAGGATGTGGAGCAGCAGAATTGCAGCCTTGGTAATGGGGAAGGAGACGCTCTCTGCTGTTAAGGCCGAGGGCTGACTGCACCTCTGCGGTATTTCCCTATCACATGGACAGGGAAGCCGCATTCACCACACTCATTTACTGTGGAGAGAGAGAGAGAGAGAGAGAAAGAGGAAAATAACAACTTCCAAACACATTTTGTTTTATATACAATGCAGTTCAATAATTAGCTGTGGCTCATAAACCTACAGAAGCACACATTCATACTGGCAAAGCTGCAGCAAGAACCCAACGAAATAGACACAATACCAATGAATCTACTGATGCATGGTTTGACACTGTGCATGTGTAAACTGGTGCTGATCCATGCCAGATGCATAAATTGTGTGGCAATTATACAAATTACTAGTTATTTCCTTTTTATTACTTGGTGTGTTTATTGAACATTGCACGTCAAAACGTTTTCCTAATTCAAGGAATGTTGCTTGCCTGATTCTGGGGAGGCTGTTTTACTTGAACACAGAAACAGCTTCATTACCTGAGAATAAGTGCATGTATACGTTGACTCAAGTTCTTTTGAAGTGTCATTTGTTATTATTATTTTTTTAAATAAAGAACATGAATTTCTGAACAGCAATCAAAATCATGTGCATCCTAACATGCCTGCATAGATTCTGGAGACGTCCAGACAGGAAACAAGTCCCAAAACCAACAACAGCAGCCTGGCATGCAGACTAAAAGAATGCATGTATAACTGCATGGCCAAATATATGTGGACACCTGACCAGGTGGCTCTCTGTTGCACAACAATGTTTGAAACACAAGTTTTCTTTGTAGGCTGAAGATTTACAACTGCCATTAACTGGAACTAAAAGTCTTACTTCTGTGCATAAAGTTCCAAGAGCTCCATGAAGACCATGAAGTGTGTTAAGTTTGGAGTAAAAGACCTTGCAATCAGTCAACACATTTATGATGAACTGGAAGTGGAACCTTCTCATCATCCAAACATCAGAGCCTGATCGCATTAATGCATTTGTAGCTAAATGATCACAAATTCCTAACAACTATGCTCCAAAATGTAGAGGGAAGCCTGTCCGGACTAGTGGAAGATATTATAGTATGAAAATCAGGACCATATTTGAAATAGGATGTTCAGCCAGCACATATGGGCATTATTATCATGTTACAACAAACTTTTTGTTATATTATAATAATAAAAACTGATCATTAATAACTGATAATTGTTTTTTTTTTTTATTTTGATTACTTTATTGATCTGCGTAGGGAAATTATTCTATGCATTTAATCCATTAAGGTGTGCACCTGGAGCAGTGTGCTGTCCTCATTACGGGCGCACGGGGAGCTGTTGGGGGTTGGGTGCCTTGCTCAACGACAGTTCAGCAATGACTTGCCTGGAGTGGGGATTGCACCGGAGATCTCTTGGTCCCCAGCCCTCTACCCTATCCATTTAGACACGGCTGACCCAAGTTGATACTTTTTATTGTTCCCTTTAGAGAATGTGTTCTGTGCATTTAACCCATTTGGAGAGTATACACACAAACACAAACAGTAATGTGCATTGAGCACACCCAGATGCTCAAAGCAGATGGCAGCCCTTACTGAGGCTGCAACTTCAGGTGTGAATTTGTTTTGCTGGATCAACATTCAAACCAGTGACAATTTAATCCTTTATGTGTATGGCTGGCCTGATAATCAAAGTTATCCTATATTGTAAATGATGATATAGTCATATTTCCTGACATCCCATACCTAAGACCAATGATTTTAAAGTTTGCATCAGTTCTAAACAAGGGTAACAAGGGTATTTCATACATTATCATTTGCTTAATACACATGGCATCACGGGCGTGCCAATGCCCAGTGCCCTCCTCAAACTAAAATTCTCAAACTATGTTCTAGCATTACCATACTTCTGTGCATAAAGTTCCAAGACCTCCATGAAGAGCATAAAATGTGTTAGGTTTGGAGTGGAAGCACTGCACAAATACCCTGACTTTGCAACCAGTCAACACATTTGTGATAAACTGGAAGTGGAACCTCTTCATCATCCCAACATCAAAGCCTGATCTCATTAATGCATTTGTAGCTAAATGATCACAAATTCCTAACAACTATGCTCCAATATGTAGAGGGCAATATTTCAAATAGGATGTTCAGCCAGCACATATGGGTATTATTATCATGTTACAACAAACTTTTTGTTTTTATTATAATAATAAAAACTGGTCATTAATAACTGATAATTGATTTATTTTTTGATTTTGATTACTTTATTGATCTCCGTAGGGAAATTATTCTCTGCATTTAACCCATTCACATGTGAAAACCTGGAGCAGTGTGCTGCCTTCATTAAGGCGCAAAGGGCGCAATTGAGGGTTGGGTGCCTTGCTTCATGATAGTTCAGCTATGACTTGATTGTAGTGGGGATTGCACCGGCGATCTCTTGGTCCCCAGCCCTCTACCCTATTGATTTACCCTTGGTTACCCTTTATTGTTTCATTTAGATAAATTGTTCTTTGCATTTAACCCATTTGGAGAGTATACCCACAAACACAAACAATAGTGTGCATTGAGCAACCCCAGATGCTCGAAGCAGATGGTATTTCATACATTATCATCATCATCCACAGCTAAGGGCAGGCAAGTGCCTATCTTGTAGCAAGAGAACAGACAACCCTAGAAAGGGCGCCACTTCATCATAGTGTACACGCGCACACATCAAGTCACACGCATAAACAAACTACGGGCCACTTTACAGAAACCAATTAATTGCCTTAGCATATCTTTGGAATGCAGAAGCACCCTGAGAAAACCCATGCAAACACACGGAGAACAGGCAAACTTCACACAGAAAAGTCTGTGGATCCTTCTTTCTGTAAGGCGATAACGCGACCTACTGCACCAACTTTAAGTTAAAACTTATATGGGGCAAAAACATATTTAGTCAGCCACTGTTTGTGCAGGTCTGTAATTTTCATCATGGGTTACACTTCAACTTTTACACAAAATATGAAAAAAATCCAGGAAATAAGATTGTAGAATGTTTCATTAATTTATTTATTTATTCATTGTAGAAGTGTAATCTATAATAAAAATTAGAAACCTTCTCATCTACAGGGGTTGGACAATGAAACTGAAACACCTGACATTTTAGTGTGGGAGGTCTCATGGCTAAATTGGACAAGCCTAGTGGCCAATCTTCATTAATTGCACATTGCACCAGTAAGAGCAGAGTGTGAAGG
>JAOUQV010000009.1:1207147-1221306 GCA_028565295.1 Aspidoras spilotus | reverse complement strand
ATACGCGCAAGTGTATACACACACGCCCCACTCGCTGTACTCTACTCACCTTGGCAGTAGTAACAAACACAAGCACGTCCAGATAGCGGTTTGTCTTCAGCCGGGAAATAAATCCCCATAAAAATGACGCCGAAGCAGAAAGGAAAAAAGTTCACATCTTACTCTTGGAGTGACAATAACATCATCACAAGCAGAGCGCGTTCAGAGCTCATACTAAACATTATTTAAATCGTCGAGGCAAAATAACAGTCAGTCTTTCTCCACGCCCAGGTAGCGGGTCACATGACGCGCCCAGGTGTGCTGGGTGTGTGAGTTTGCGAGCGTATGTTTGTGTGTGTACGCGCGAGGAGTTTGTTGACGGACGGAGGCGAGACCTGCTCGCATCCACATCCGGGATACACGCCGTTAACGGAGCCTACGCGGAGGCGAAGTGTAGACTGCTGTTCTGAAAACAAGAGGGCGGGGGCTGAGAGAGAGAGACAGAGAGAGATATGGAGGGAGGGACAGTGAGACTGAGAGGGAGAGAGGAAAAGTGAGTACCAGAGAGAGAGAGGTGGGTGAGAAGCCAGAGAGAGAGGGGGGTGAGAAGCAGAGAGAGAGTGGAAGAAAAAAAAATACTGTGTATAAAATTATACAATAATATTCACACTTTCTCTTTTTTCCTTAGTGAAAATATAGGGGAATAGGTGGTGCAGTGGACACCGCTGAAACTTCACTGCAAGAAGGTTCTGGCCCGATTCTCACAAAGGGTCTTCTTTATGTGTGGGTGTCCTCCGGGTGCTTCAGTTACCTTCTATAGTCCTAAGATACAGTATATGGTAACAGCATTGGTCTTTCTAAATTTTCCTTAGTGTGTGAGTAAATGGGTGTGCCCTATGACGTGGTAGCACCCAGTCTAGATCTCCTTGGTCCCCGCTCCCAGCAGGGCACCGGCTTTACTGTGACCCTGACTAGGTTTACAAGGGTGTAGAAAACAAAAGAATTGTAAAAAAAATATATATATATATTTCTTGAATGTAATAAGTGGCTATTTAAGTTACTGTTGCCATTCTATTATTTCAAACCAGTCTGCCTATTCTCCTCTGACCTCTCAGACCAACAAAGCATTTTTGTCCACACAAATGCCACCCACTGGATATTTTCTCTGTTTTAGCCTATTCTCTGTAAACCCTAGAGATGGTTGTGTGTGAATATCCCAGTAGAACAGCAGTAACTGAAATACTCAGACTAACCATTCTGGAACCAACAACCATGTTACACTCAAAGTAACTTAATAAAATTTCTGATGTTCGGTTTGCACTTCAGCAAGTTGTCTTTACCATTTCTTCATGCCATTGGATTGGCTTATTAGATATTTGTGTTAACCAGCAATTGAACAAGATTTCCTAATAAAGTGGCCATTATTATATTTAGTTCTTGTGTTTCTTGTAACAATTTGACAATTCTGTAACTGTACAGTAATAATGCATATTAAATTAAACTGTACGGAGAAATGAGATATTACAAGACTAGCGTGCAGTGTCAGAGGGAGGGTAACAGGGAGGGAGAGTGAGTTTAGAAAGTGAGAAGTATAGAAATAGAGTGAGAGCAAGAGAGAGAGTGAGAGAGAGAGAAAGCCTTTCTAAATCTGAGACTGCGATTGACATGAAGGGATGGAGATTGAGAAGCAGAGAGAGAGAGAGAGAGAGATGGAGAGGGATATGGCTAGGATTTGTTTTCACCTCCCCGTCCTCAGTGCCGAAGAGTGCCAGGAGAGATGTAACTGATAGAATAGGCAAACAAATTAAGATCTACTGCAGAACACATGTGAATGAGCTCTCCATTTAACACTCACACTTCTGGAGGAGTTGTTGAGTGGCCTTTTAGCTTTTAGCCCATTTCTCTTCTTCATCACACCCTCTCAATGTACTTCTTGCAAACAAGCATGGGTTTTTACTTTAAAGCAATTCAGTCTCATTCAGACAATTTACCTAGATGTTTTCACATGAAATGTGTCTAATTATCAATTCATTTATTCATTCATCTTCAGTAACAGCTTTATTATGGTCAGGGTATGTCATGTCTAGGCAACAACACGGGGATGGAACTAATTACATGTTTTAACATTAATGTAGCTTTATTTGTGTCATCACTGCATTTTAAGCTCAACTTAACAAATCTACTATTTAAACTAGGACCTCGGTTTAAGAAATTGACTTTCATGTTAAGTCAAATAGGTTTTCACTTTTATTCAAATTTTGACCACGTACAGTGTCCAGCAGGACAGTACACAGCAAAATCAAGAAACTTTCTTTCGGGACAGACAGGTGCTACTTAATACAGATAGGTTCAACACCTACAATAAAACAATAACAATAAAACTAATAGTATGTAAAACTAATGCAAGATGCTTTAAAGAGATATAACAACAACAGCAGCAGTACACATTAATCCTTCTTGAGAAGGATTTGCCAATGATTCTTTTTCCGTTTCTTAAGTAGAAATTGTAAACATGCATCAATAAACTTTGCTCCTGTTTGTAATGACCTGCAAAAAATGGGTATTTCATAATATCTCTGCTTGGTTGTGGTTATTCTGTACAGGTGATTCCATCTCACGACTGATTCCTGGTATACTGCATTGCTCTCGCAAGCTGATTCAGTATTGGAATCTAGCCACATCTTTAATGATTATCAGAAGCTTCAGTATCTAGTCTCCAAGGATGAAAATTTTGGAAAAATTGTAGCGCATTACTTCATGGTGTTGTAGTGTAGGTATTTTTATAAAACGGAAGTGTGTAAATATATTTGGTACCAATAATAAACTCCCAAATGTTTAGTGGAGCAAATTCATTTTTTGCAGATATGTTACATAACATAAATAAATTAAGTAATGATTGCTTGAATAGTTACATTCAGACAAAGCGTATGAAGACATTACCCACTCTACTAACAAACCTACTCAAGAGGAATGAAATAATGATAAACACCTTAAAGAAATTGTATTTGAAATCCTATCCAGACACATCCTAAATTTTATTTTGATGTCAATATTAATTGACACTGTAGTTCTAAAGATTATACAGGTAGAAAAATGGTTGAAAATTCTGCATATAATCAATGGGGTTATTCATAGGGTGAAGCCTATTCCCTTCCATTATATTTTCATTTCCCTAGACACCTAAATCACATAAGTGCTTCACAGGGGGCATCAAGTAGACATTTCACTGAATTAAACCAAACACTACTGGAAGGCACAACAGTGTGGCGTCACAGATCATCTTTTAACTGCCTTCCAAGCAGTTGAATAATAAAACCTTAAAATAACAGTGTTTTGCCACTGCACTATATTAATAATAGACAAATAAAAAATAAACATAGTACATGCCCACGAGCATAGGTGTAGCTCAGTGGTTAAAATTTCCAGGTCACTGATCAGGAGTTCGGCGGCTTAACAACCACAAGTTGCCACAGTTGGGTCCTAGAAAAAAACCTTTAACTTCACCTGCTCCATGGTCATCCTACTGCAGCTACCCCATTGCCGTGACCCACAATTCCCAAATAAATTTCACATAAAGTATATGACAATTAAAGGCTTCTATACTATTCAAGTGATGCTCAAGCTTAATATTTGCTAGTGAAACCCAGTTTAGTGGTATTTATTGATGACGAACATACTTATTAAATTTGCAGCATGTAATGATCAACAAGCATTTTGCCAACACGTCTAACTCTAGTGAGACAATTTTAATATGCTGCCTGTCACCAGTCAAGCGGAGGATCCTGGGAGGGATCCGTCTAACCCTAATGGAATAGTGAAAAGTTGATCTCTGTAATATATTGCACAATTTGTTGGCAGACTGTGTGGTTGTAAATATAAAGTTTAAAATCAATATTTTTGCAGAAATGTATATCACTTTCTGAGTCCATACTCTACTTATTGATTATGGAGCTACATCAGTAGGAGTTATCACTCGGTCTCCTCTCTTCGAATCTTTACCTGCCACAGTTCTTGTGCTTAATGTTAGACAATGTATAGACACCCTATAAGTAAGTGCATTTCACTCTCTATTGTAATAGAATATATTTTCAATACTGAATTTTTCATAAAAGATAATACACTTTGTCCACAAGGTTTCTTAGTCCCTAATTAACATCGTTTTATGCTGAGATGTGGGCTATTGCGCTGCTGTCTTCACCTCTTTGTTAGACATGTATTCTCATCCTTGCAGTTCTTCTTTCAAAGGACCCATACAGGTACTTCTCAGATGGGACAAGACCAAGAGGCAGCACGGTGGCACAGTGGATAGTGCTGTGGCACAGCACAAGAGGACCTGGGTTCGATCTCCGAGTTTACAAGGGTTTTCTTCGGGTGCTCCGGTTTCCTCCCACAGTCCAAAGACATGCATGTAAGGTAAACTGGAAATGCTAAATGGTCATTAACTTGTGTATTGATATGTGACTTTGCGTATGATATGAGACTTGTGCATGAGTATAATCGTGTTCCTGTCATTAGAAGATCCACTGGTGCTGAGGATGACGTTAAACAATTAATAAATAAATAAACAAGACATAGACTATAGAGAAAATGCATTAATACCTCAAAATAAATTATTCACCTGGGATCACTACCTTACCATAGTGGAGAAGCTTGAGAGTTCTTCACTCAATATAACATACTGACCAATGCAGCTAAAACAAAACCAATAAACACTAAAGACATACTGGAGATCGTGGTGGAAGGAGCACAAGTTTGGAACAAGTGGACTCTTCAAACATATGGGGTGTAAATTAACAAATGCCATAGATTGTGCCATTGAAGCTAAGTCAAGATGCACACAATTGTATAGAATGTCCCTATATATATGTCTTTATATGAATGTCTTTATATATGTGTATAACAAAAATATCTGCAATATTGTTTTTGCATGATCACCCACTGTTAATCAATCAAGGCTTAAGGACATAATTTTCAGCATAAGAATTCTAGCACCTTTAGAAAATTTTACTTCAGCAGAAGAGCAGTGTGCCAGTGGGCATTTATCTGAACTGACAGTGTTCTGGAGCCTGGTTGTGCAAAGTGTTACTGTGGTTTGTGGTAAGTGATTTATGATTATGCAAATTCATCTGTCTGGGAAGAGAGTGGGTGCTGCCCCAATGAATACTGTGAAGAAGGAGACTGACAGGCCTAAGTCAGGCTCATTGTACTCAAGCAGCTGGAAACATGCTGGATAGAGGGATGAAGTGATAGAGAGAGAGAGAGAGAGGGATAGAGAGAGACATTCTATCATGGGAACAGCAACATATGCAAGATGCCCATAATAACCCCAGATTCACAGCTAAAGCTGTTTAAATAGATCTACGCCCTAATGTTGCTATTTAGACCACCCAATATGCTAGGTATGGGCCAGTGTAAACTACAGTGTGTATAAATATGGTAATACTTGATTATAGAAGCAAACAACAAACAGATATAACAATATGCTATAGAGAGAGACAGACACAGGAAAATAGTTTCTCCATTAGGGCATAAAACAGTGTGACTGTGACCTCAGGACAGGACAGATCTCCAGCACTATTTTCATTATAACACATTTTCTATTTTAATAAATGCTGAATCACCTTGTTTGGCTGGTCTTGCCCAATCACATCATGACCTTGATACTTGGATTTTCAATGCATGTGGTAGGTCACAGTGCACGTACAGCCAATAATGCACAATAAAGTGTGAGCACCCCCTACTGTTTATATGACTTAGAACCTATATATAACTTAAATAATTTACTATTAATTAAATTGATTACATTCTTATGTAGCAAAGAAACTTAGATTAATTGTTTGTACTTCCATAGCAGAAGAAATAAATGGCATTTCATATAATGATATAACTGATAACAAAATAAAGAAAACAAACTGTAAATTGGGATCAAAAGGTGTGGTGTTAACACAGTCCATCAAAACAACTTTATTGCATCTAATAAAGAGAGAAGACAGTAACAAGCTTGTCTTTGGGATGTGGTAGGAAACTGGGAGAATATGCAAGCTCCACACAGAAATTTCATTCATCCCTCTTGCTATGAGGCCACAGTTCTACCCTCTGCACTACGGTACCGCCCAGTGATAAAGATTTGTAACAAAATATGTACTAACAATAATAGTGTGTCTAAGACTTTTTCCAAATACTGTATATATTCTGGCTTCATATAGGGACCTATAACACTCTTCACCAGACGCACATGATAGCACCAGTTAGGTGTTACCTCTGAGATGTTTCAGGATTGGAGACAAGGCTTGACACCAGATGGAGAACTGAGACAGACATGACTGCCATGGCAGGAGAAAGGGGAACTGAGAAAACACGTCAGACACTATGCGGCAGGTTATTTCAGGCGTAACTACTATTAAATACAGGTCCAGAATCATAGCACAAGCCATCAGAGCCTAGCACAGATTTTTCCATTTGACTTAGAACTTTCCAAGTGCTCGTAGCCGATTAACTTATGAAAAGCTCTTGGATCTAACTAGTTTGAGATTCACTGAGATCTGTCTGTAATCACATATACTGTATTATTACTAAACACTATGCTATGTATGCTGAAACCTGTAATCAGTTTTGAAGTTCAGATATAGAGTTCACAGAACATGCATGACGAACAGGCGACAGAGCTGTTGTTTACTTATGACAGCATCTGTTGTACTGAGAAACATCTGGCTACGCTGACTCAGCCTCTCTCAATCAGTGTTCATAATAGAAAAAAATTAGTTTCTATAATAATGACAGAAAGAACCATATGTATAAATTTGTATTTCTCTGACTTACTCATATACAAACACATATTCCATTTGAGATAAAAGTCTTATTTCATACATTTTATCAGTTGGTTTCTGACATAGGGGTGTAGAAATCAAAACACTGATGTGCAGTATGGATAAAGTTTTTTGTTTGCGAAAAAGTGTATATGAATATATAAAGAGGTTCAAGGAAGGCTGCACAAGTGTCAGCCATCTGGAAAGAGCTGCACACCTGTCCAAGACTAACGGAAACATTTATAAAACATATATCTTGGCAAATTTCCCTATTACCTTTTTGCTCCCCCAAGAGCAAATGAAGGATGATGATTGACGTCTGATAAAGCGGTAAACACAGTGATGCGTTTGTGTTTCGTGGATCAGCCCAAAACATTATATAAAATCTGGTTGAGTAATGGACAAATTTTACTTAAAAGCAAGAAGATTATGTGGAAAATTATGCATTTGAATATAAATTTTAAAAATAAATTCTAAAGTCAGAGTGTGGATCATTCCTGTATTCTGACTTTATTCCTTTATTATAACAGTCTGTTCTAAAGGACCATGAATAATATGGCGAACAAGTCTAAAGAACAAGCCAAAATACAAACATAAATTAACTTCTAGTAATTCAGTAACTGAAGAACCATGCAATGGGTCAATAAAGAAAGACTCTAGGAAATGAGGTAACACAAATGAGCTTTTATTTGCTCTGCCTACATTTCATTTTCTGCTATTTTACTCCATACATGCACACATACAAACACTTGTTACTCTGAATCTCCTTTTACTCTATATGTATCTCTCCTTGAAACACACTTTAAAAAAATAAGATTCATCTCACATTACCTGCTGGCCCTTCTCCACTCACACTCATCAATAGCACTATTACAAAACATCAACACCTCTCTCTCTCTTGTGTGTTTTCTCTCATATACACCTGCATACATCTTGCTATAATCTGAATATATTTTGTTAGCGCATTAAAGGATATCATCTATAATCTATGTACTATGAAACAAAAAATCAATGGATTAGGAACACCTTACTCATAGTGGGTTTTATTAATTACAGCAAACGGATATTTGGGGACTGCACAAAAAGGCAAACATCACCAACTGGATCAACAATTGAATCAATAACATATCAAATATGATATCATTTGATTGTTCAGTGCAAATTATAAATCACACCTAAGTTATCTGTGTTGCTGGTTAGAAATAGAAGATTGAAAGTATGTTTTGGAAGTGCATTTTATTGTGATTTTATAATGTTTCTGCTTGGCAAAATGCAAATAAACTCTCTCTCTCTCCCTTTTTCTCACACACACACACACAACAACACACACATGGCACAGTGGGTATTGCGTAGGTGCTGCCTGGGCTCTCATGCTGAAACAGTGCTGTTGCTCTGCCATCTGCCATGCTCTATTTTCATCCACGGGCTGAAAGATTCAACGAAATAGAATTGAAACGTGTTTGATGAGTTCTGTTTTTAATGTGGTGACAAAATGCAACAGCTAAAGCTTATGTGAACACAATGGCATAAGTACCTATCCATTGATTATGAATATCTTAATGGTAGGTAATGAAGGGATCTTAGTTCTTATGCCTTTCATTTAATTTAAACCCTTTAAATTGTTTCCTATAATGGATAACTGAAGTTTAAAATTTTCAAATCCTTACAGCTTTTCATTAATTTGCTAAGTTATTATATGCAAAAGGTACTTTTGACAATCCCAGTTCTGCATCATTACACACATTTGCTCAGCTCAAGAACTTGAATACATTTTATGCACAAGTTTCAAAACCTTCAAATTAATTATTTTTCAGTTCCAATGGAGGAAAGTAACTAAGTACATTTATTCATGTGCTGTATGTAAGTAAACTTTTGAGGTTCTTTACTGTTTGAATTAGCATTTTCCACTAATTAATACTTCCACTTCAAGTGAGCTCAAATGAGTCACTGTTTTCTGAGAAGGGGGATTGATCGAGCATCCTGTTGTAAGGAGTCAGCACACAGATTTTATTTAACAGTTCACACAATCCAAAATCCAATAACACCTTAGGTCAAGGATCAGCAAATACACTCACTAGCCACTTTATTAGGTAGTCCTTGCTACAAAATTTTATAACTGCCTTAATTCTTCGTGACATACTTTCAACCAAGATGGTATTCTGCATTCCTTGGTTGTAACAAGTGGTTGTTTGAGTTACTGTTGCTATTTAATCATCTCGAACCAGTCTGCCTATTCTCCTCTTACCTGTCACATCAACAAAGAAGTTTTTGTCCACACAACTATCACTCGCTGGATATTTTCTCTTTTTCGGACCATACTCTGTAAACCCGAGAGATGGTTGTGCGTGAAAATTCTAGTAGATCAGCAGTTTCTAACATACTCAGACGAGCCTGTGTGGCAAAACTAAACATGTCACATTCAAAGTCATTTAATTCACATTTCTTTTCCATTCTTATACCCGGTTTGCATTTTAGCACTTGCCTTGACCACCTTGCGGCCCTGTCATATATATTTGTGTTAATAAGCAATTGAACAAAGTGCGTGTAGTATAAATTAGTTTAGGTGTTGCTCTTGTTCAAAGTAAATATTTTCATTAAATAGAAAGTCAGCAAATCATATAATGGCTCAGTAGAATTAAGTAGCTTTTTTGATACTTTGCATCAAGCCTGTGGAAGTGGCATACACAAGCAACAGCTTCAGGAAACCGAATCCACACTGATTAGTAGTGTGGGGAAGTAGACTGGGTGTTCTTATACGTTTCTTAACAGTGCGCTGACATTTTACACTGAGATGTATGTAACTGGAGCATTGTCGACCCCTGGTGGCTAGGTTAAAAACAGCCATATTACTCACACCAGTTCTGCCAGTGGCGGGAATTCAGTTTCTACAAAATACATGATATAAAGAACATTACTGGACTGATCTGTTTGATGTGATTTTATATTCCCACTGCATATATTTCCATATCAATTATTAAATGTTACACAAAACATGTTTGTATATCAGTAAATAAAGCAAAATATTACATATAACAGAACACTTTGTAGACGAAAAAGAACATAATAAGAGCTGCTAGGCTTTGCTGCAAAATAAACAGAGTGACAATTAGTATCTCCAGAAGAACTGTGTCAGATTCTTCAAAACACGTATTACACTACTGTCTTAGGCACATGCATTAACATTTTGTAATGTAAAATAAAAAAAACGTTTCAAAATAAAATAAAACACAAAATAAAATGAGAGTAAATAAGAATAAAAAATTAAGTTTATTTGTAATGATTTTTCCTAAACAACGCAGGGTACAATTTGTGCTGATTTTAACAGAAAATTGGCTGGTAAGTTTCACAGAGAATCTTAGAGATCCAGCCTTTAGTCTGTTATGAAAATTCTACATTCATTTTGTCACAGCGCTTTCTCTGTTGCACTGGTGCTGTGCCTTGGGTCTGTCTTTGTCTCTGTCTGGGTGTCTGTGTGTGCGCGTTTTTTTTTTTTTTTTTTTTTTACAGCTGCTGGATTCCGAAGACTAAAAATGACTGTTAAACATCGGAACCAGCAACCACTTGTTCCCATTTCTTCACCTGCCATGATCATCACTGAGTGTTTAGTATCATTTTGTCTGCTGTCTTTGTGTTTTTTGTCACTATAAACTCTCGCTGCACTTCCGTCCGATTTTATATTTTTGGTATGAGATGGCAGCGCCGTCTTGTAACACATTTATTCATTATTGTACCTATCCTGTTAGAAAAGTCTTCTTCTTTTTTCTCCCTCTCCCTTTATCACAGTGAGTCAGTCTTTTCCACCTCACTCTGTCCTCTGCATCATTTGCTTTGACAACAACTACCATCATGTCTACATTGACCGCATACATATATCTCCTCGGTGGTCTTACTCTCTGCCTCTTGTCTGGCAACTAGATCTCTAACATCTTCCTGTTAAGATATCCACTGTCCCTCCTCTGCAAATGTCCAAACCATCTCAGTCTGCTCTCTCTAACTTTGTCTCCCAATTTTCCAACCTGTGATGTCTCTCTGATGTTCTCATTCCTAATCTGTTCATTCTGTCACTCTCAAACAGAACCTCAACATTTTTAACTCTGCCACATCCAGCTCTGTTTCTTGTTGCTTAGTCAGTGCCACTATCTCCAAACCATACAACAAGGCTGGTCTCATTACTCTCTTATAAACATCACTCCTGACACTTTTCTCCATCCACTCCATCCTGTCTGTACTCTCTTCTTCACTTCATTTTCGAACTTCCAACTTATTTATGACCACTTCTCCCTGTAGCCTGACTGTTCTACCTGCCTCCCTCTAATTCAGATATATGTATTCTGTCATACTAATTTTTGTAAATATAAAATCTTTTTGTACTTACTTAATAATTTAGAATGTATCAAATAAAAATATCTACCAAAATGTGCACTTCAAAAAGAATAGGTTGCACCAAATTGAGATCAGTCAGCTTATCCCTATCCCCCAGAGAATGTTTGTGCAGCCAACCATGGTAAGGCGACAATGGCATCTTACATTACCTATAAAATTATTATAAATCTATGGAATACAATAAGTGCAGAGTTACAATTGAATGTTTAATCACTGTGTATTGTGTTCATACAACCTGAACCAAATCTGATCTCCTTTTGTACACTCATTGACTCATTTATTTCTTTTATTTGCCATCTTGGAATATAAAACTGCTATTTTTGTCTTTCTTTATAATTAGTGTGTGTAATTGTTTATTTGGTTAAGAACTCTGAGTTTATTTTATTACATATTCAGACTTGCAATGATGATTAGACAACTTTCCCTGTGTATTTAATTCCGATTCAATTGCAGAACAAATGTTTACACTGTAATTTTGAATGACAATGTAAAGGGGCTATGAAAATGAAATGCAAATTACATTAGACATTTCATTTTCAATATTTACCTCTGCCAAAGAGGAGATCCTCTAGGGCTATGTGTTTGATTTCAGAAGGTGTACAGGGTGGATTTTAATAAAGCTCTGTGTACGGCTATAGAATGGACAAAGGAAGGAAGATATAAAATATGGATCTAAGTATTATTTTGCGCATTCCTTAATGCTGCACACATGAATTAATTAGTATAGTAACTAATGTGCATAAACATATTTTTTTATACCTTGAATGTCATATGGTTTTTCTTAATCAGACACCCTCACTTGGGCGACCCAGCCGGGAGGCAATCAGTCCCTCGATTTGTGTCCAGGTAGCACACTATGCTATGCCTCCTACCTTCTCAACCAGAGCCAGTGTGAAGCATTCTTAGCCGCTTCCAAGATTTTTTTAATGGCTCTTCTCATGTGCAGTCCACAAATTCCAAGGATCCTCAGGATCCAGTATGTGGACTTGTGCAAAGCCCCTGCAACTCAGATCAATAGGCTCACAGTGGGCCTTCCATCTATTCTTTCAACACGCAGCCATCATACAAGTTCATCATACTTTGTCCGCTTCCTCTTCTGTGCTTCCTCCATTCTGTCCTCCCAGGGGACAGTTAACTCAAGACCTTTAAGCAACAGCTGAGGATATGTTCTAATGATCATCTTTTCTGACAGAGCTGGCACACATTTGAGTCTATCAGGCAGATTAGCAGGGCTTTGGAGAACATCACACACTGATTTGACCAAGAACTTTAAGTGGTATGGTTCTGCCTTCCAAAGTTCTGTCTGATTTTATGACCAGTTGTGCACTCCTACTTGGACCAGGCACCCTGTACTCATGCATATTACTCTGCTGACCTTCTCCACCTCAGCACAAGCCTCTTCCTGGATAAGCTTCCACCTTTCCTTTCCCCTAGCTCTGCTGTAGCATGGTTTTGGGTTTCTACCCAGCCCGGCCCAACCAGTAGCCACAGTTCTCAGCAGGGTGCTGTGTTGCATCCTTGCCTCTGCCTGCTCTACTGCATATTGGGGTCTCCACTTTCTTCCTGCTCTTACCCCACACCTGCTAAAGATATTTTTCTATCCGGAGAATCTCTGTAGAGCAGGACTTCTCTGGCTTGAGAAACCTTGAATTCCTCTACCAGACTGCTCGAAGGAAGCTGTAGCTTGGTGTTGTGAAAAATAAAGCAATGTTGCTTAGGCAGACCCAGCCACCTACACAGGGATGAGCTAATCCAGGCCTTGAAGTCCTGACTTGTCCACAGCTGAGAGCCACATGCTAAAGTTATGTAATTCCCAAGCAAAATGTTCCCAATATGAACCCATCATAATATTATAATATAAGCTTCCATCATAATATCAATACACTCTGTTGCTCTATGATCAGAGGACAGCACCCCATTGGATAATTTGTTTTAGGGTATGACTTTTTCGCTGGTTCGGTTTTGCTTCCGCGCAGACACTGACAATTTACCAGTCCGGAGAAGGAGTTACAGTTCACTAGTGAGTTAGAGTTCTTCATTCGGACATTTCTTTTATTATTTTCTTACTTACTGCATCTGTCTTGCTGTTGTCATGGTTGGTGATGTAGGATCGAGTCAATTGGTTCACCAACTCGTGCTTCTTTTCCAAATTCCAGCTACATTTATCACGAAGTTGTGGATGTAGTATGGCTGCTTACAACACGGCGTGTAGACTTGCACACTGTTTGCTCTGTGATAGGAGTAAAGGTGGTCTTCTTGGGTCTGGACATTTTAGGGTTCGACTCTTTTGCCAGTTCTGCTTTGCTCCCATGCGGTCGTTGACTCTTTACCATTCTGGTATTTCTTTATTGCTACATGCCTTATTGTAAAGCGTCCTTGGGTATCTTAAAATGTGATATATAAATTTAATGTATTATTATTGTTATTATTATTATTATTATTTATACCTGCCTGTGGATACAAGAATTCTTAGCAAACCTTCTATAATCTGACAAGTTGTGCTCCCATTATCCTCTGACAGCCCCACAGGGCTGTGTTTTGAATGTCGCCATATATTCTTTGAATACACATGATAGCAAACCATAAACACCATTAAGCATACAAGCAACACAAAAGTGGAGGGATTGATCACTAAGAATATGTCTATGAAGAGAGGCTGATGAAGAGGCTCCTGCATCAAAAAGACCAAAGAGCTGTTAATTGATTTCAGGATGAAGCAGGCTCTTCAACTGTCAGTGGACATAAATGAAGAGAAAGTAAAGAGAGTTTATAGTTTAATATTTTGGGAACATAGACACAACACACACTTACAGGGGTTAGACAATGAAACTGAAACACCTGTCGTTTTAGTGTGGGAGGATTCATGGCTAATTTGGACAAGCCTGGTGGCCAATCTTAATTAATTGCACATTGAACCAGTAAGAGCAGAGTGTGAAGATTCAATTAGCAGGGTAAGAGCACAGTTTTGCTCAAAATATTGCAATGCACACA
>JAOUQV010000009.1:980174-991897 GCA_028565295.1 Aspidoras spilotus | reverse complement strand
TTGCACACAGCGGAATTGGTCCTCTGCATTTAACCCATCCGTGCAGTGAAACACACACAAGTGAAGTGAGCACACGTACCCGGAGTAGTGAGCAGCCATCACAGCGCCCAGGGAGCAACCTGGGGTTAGGTGCCTTGCTCAAGGGCACTTCAGCCATGACTTGTCGGTACTTGGAATCAAACCAGGCACCTTCCAGTCTCAAGGCTGGTTCCTTAACCACAAGCCTACGACTGCCCACATACTTCTCCATGATGGAATATGGAGAAAAATAAAATAACTTTTACAAAGCTACGACTAATGAAAGCCTCAGTTTGGCCAGTAGCCCAGACACTGATGAAAGAAGACAAAAGGCGTATTCAGGCTTCCAATACATAGGGATCTCATGGACAGAGATGATGGACCCTGAGCACCTGTAGAAGATTGTCAGAACAGAAAGGAGTTCCTGAACTACATCAAGTCACGTTACGTTACGTTACTACTGTCATGTGATGAGGGACCAAAATGACAACATTGACGGAAATGGAAATACAGAACTTGTGGAGGAAGACAGAAGACCTGGAAGACTGAGAATAACCTGGGCATCATCAGGACGAGGGCTGGATTATCGGGGGCCAAAGGGCTACAAGCAATACAAGACAGAGGGCATTGGAGAAAGCAGCCGACCATCGTGGGGCGATGACGGTATATGACATGACTGGACGATACAAGACACTAAAAATCATTAGATCATTGACATGCAAAGAACTAACTATAGTTGTCCCTCAGTAGGATAAAATAAAAAAGGAGGAGGAAGGATCTGGGTTCGATCCCCGCATAGGACAACATTATAAATTTTAGCGCTTGTATTGTTCTGTGCAACTAAAGCCACTTTCACATGTTGATATTATTTTTATTTTTTTTCAGCAAGAAGGATCTGGGTTCGATCCCCGCATAGGACAACATTAGAAATTTCTGTTTGGAGTTTGCAAGTTCCCACCATGTTTACAAGGGTTTTCTCCGGGTGCTCTGGTTTCCTCCTGCTCTCCAAAATCGTGCATTTTAGGTGACTTGCCAAATAGGTGTCTCTAAAAGTAGATAGTGCTCTGGCCTCACAGCAAGAAGATCCCGGGTTCAATTCCCGGGGTAAGGAGACTCGGGTAAATTTCTCTGTGGAGTTTGCACGTTCTCATGCACGATGGGTTAATTGGTGTCTCTAAATTGCCAGTTAGTGTGTGAATGTGTTTGTGATTGTGTGTGTGTGCTCCCTATGATGGATTGGCGCCCTGTCTATGGTTGAGTTGCCGGGTGGGCACCGGCTTCTACGTAACCTAAAATGAATGAATGAATGAATGAATGGCATCTCTAAAATGGCCCTTAATGTGTGTGGGATTGTGTATGTCTTACGTTGGAGTGGTGCCCTGTTTAGAGTTGTCCCTGCCCCCTGCGCCCAGAGTTGCCGGCGACCCCGTGTGGATTAAGCGGAAGGTAATAAATGAATTTTCAGTGTTTTCTTGTAAATTCTTGGGTTGTTAGTCCACGTGTTGTTGTCTTGTTTGTGCCATGGATGTGTTAGTACTCCATTTATCACGGCTTTGTTGCTATTTATTATCACAGCCCTTGTGTGAAAGCACCAGAGAAATTATATTACTGTAATATTTCTAAATAAAACACATACTGTAGGTCAGATCGGCTTTCCACACACACACACACACACACACACAAACGCGTGCTTCAGAATTAACACTGGATTATAAACACCGGGTAGTTAATCGATGCTAAAATACCCCCAGATTTGTTGTGAGGTCACAGTCAGATGCACAGGAACATTTACAAGCTATGGGTAAATGGAGATACTTGTGTCGACTGTCCCCATGGACAGATATCTGAAACCCAGGGGTGTGGTGCCAGCGTTTCAGCAACAGCTGCACTTGTGGTATAATCCCTCCCCATGCTATCACAGGTGATGGAACGAGTGATGGAAACATCAGGAAAAAAAAATATTCCAAATCGAAGGTCAAATGTGTGGTTGATCCAAGCGGTACGAATTAGACTAGCAACCTGGCGGAGATGCTGCAGCAGACCGTGGAGTTTTAGAGTCAGTTCCCTGATATCTGTGCGGTGTAATTTATCAATAATCTGTTATTAGCCAGGTGTTCCTAATCCGGTGATCGTTCTGTATGATATAATGTAATTAATTGGTATAAAAATACATATATTTGAAGTTAACACCTTGCTAGTAAGAGCTTGGACCCTTCGGAACTGCCCTAATTCTATGTTGCATACTTTCAACAGAGACGGTATTCTGCATTCCTTGGTTGTCATCTCGGACCTGTCTGTCCATTCTCCTCTGACCTCTGGCATCAACAAGGTCATTTTCATCTACACGACTGCCCCTCACTGGATATTTTCTCTTTTTCGGACCATTCTCTATAAACCCTAGAGGTTGTGTGTGAAAATCCCAGTCGATCAGTGTTTGACTAGCCCGACTGACATCAACAACCATGCCATGTTCAAAGTCACCTTCCTTCGCCATTCTACATGCCTGAATGCACTGAGATGAGTGTCCATCAGTAGGGTCTGAGATTTGTCCATGGTATGCACCGAGTACACATAAGGTTCATCTGCATCTTTGAACCAGAATTAGATTACAACTTGTGTTCTTTAGGACTTTAATCCTATTGTAGCATCTCAGTGTTTGGCTCTGGGGGGGGGCAGAAGATTTAGAAATGAGCCCACTATGGTAAATGGGATATGTTTAAAGCTTCTTAACCTACTCACACACACACACACACACTGAGAGCCCCATAAAGCCAATGCATGTCGGGAACGCCATGTTGGTCCCGGTAGTGGGAGCAAAACAACTTAAGGCAGGTACGTGCAAATCTTACCCCCAGGTGCGAGAGTGAGAGAGAGATTAGACAGTCACGGTTCTCACTCATCCAAAGGAGATCAGTGCGCGCACATATTCGCGCACAAACTAATCAAGCATACACACACACACACACACATGCACGCACACACACACATGTCCTGGTGAATTAACTTATAATAAAGAAACGGCATTGACACTAACAGCAATATCAAACAATACCACTATTTACATAGATGTATGCATTGGCCATGTTGAGTCATATATACACTGAGCGATCAATGGATTAAGAACACCTAGGACGTGCCATGTGATCATTGATAAACTGGTGGTTACTTTGTGTTGGAATGTCCACTATACAGCAGAATAACATTGACCCGCAGTGGGTAAACTGAGCGAGGTGGAGCCCGTAGGTATGGTGCCAGAGTTTCAGCAACAAGTGCAGTTGCGTGTGACTGTGGTCATGTGACCGTTGTATCATGGGTGTACCACTCCACCAGAGTAGAGGAATTAAAAAACATCCAGCTGAAGGTCACACGGTGACCAGAAATGTTTTGGTTGATCCAAGAGCTGATAAAGTAAATCACAGAGCTGTTGCAGTGGGCCTGGGTCAACTTGCATATGGAGGATGCTCAATGTTTCGTGGAGTCGGATCACCGACAGCTGCATGCATTGTGATTAAGTAAAGCCGTATTATAAGCCAGTATGAAGCCGGTAGGCTATGAGCCAGGTGTCGTGATATCACCAGGTAGCTGAAGCGAGACAAAGGGCTCAGGATCCCGGTGCGTTAAAAATGATTAAAAAAGGGTAAAAGATCAACTTTCTGAGGCTTCAGAGGTGCGGATGGGTTTTAAAGACGGAGAAAGGGGGTAAAGAGAACAGAAATGCATGATTAGAATCTACTCTAGCCATCGTCCTGATTCGGAGAACAAAACAACTAATGCGGTGACGCGGTTGGTTGGGGGGGGGGGTGTTCGGTTGATGGTCATGGTTAACTCCTGCATGAGCGAGGGACAATGGAGCGATGGTCACTGTGCAGAAACAATGAAACAAATCCTTAACGCAAATCTACACACACATACACACACACTCTGTCTCTTTCTCACTTCCTCTCGCTCCCGATCATGTCCGTTCCTTAGCCTATAAATGGGTTCTAGCGGAATAAATCACGCACAATCGTCCCAGACTCACCGGACAGCAGACACATTAATACTATAGCATGGTCTCGTCTTTATAAACTACTCTTCAGCATTATCTATTACCCAGAGGTCCTGCTTTCCACCAGGCAAGACAGGCAACTGACTGGGGGGGCTTCAGGACAGTCAGGGGACCCTCGATGGCTGACAAATGCTGATAGTTAACTGCCAACAAAACCCCAAATCAAAATTCTATATCATATACGTTTTTAATCTTGTTTATATTTTAAGAAGAAGAAGCGCCCTGGTTCGAGCCCCTGGTGGGCATGTTCTCCACTGTGTTCTCTCCGGGTACTCCGATTTCCTCCCGCATTCCAAAGACATGCAGGATAGCTTAATTGGTGTCTCTAAATCGCCTGTTAGTGTGTGAATGTGTGTGATTGTGCGTGTGTGTGTGTGCCCTATGATGGACTGGCGCCAACTGTCTAGGGTTGTTCCTGCCCTTGCGCCCAGAGTTGCCAGGTGGGCACCGGCTTCCCCGTGACCCTAAACTAGAACTGAATAAATAGTAATTTCATTATTATTTAGAACAGGGGTAGGAAATCCTGGTCCTGCGTTGCCTAACCCTGATTTAAAATAAAATATTAGAATATACCCTCACTGGCCACTTAATTAGGTACATCTGTTTGATTGCTCGTTAACACAAATATCTAATCAGCCAATAACATTTCGCAACTCACTGCATTTAAGCATGTAGAGGTGGTCAAGACAACAGTCTAAAGCACAAACCAAGCATCAGAATGGGGGGGGGGGTGGTTCAAGATAGAATGGCAACAGTAACTCAAATAAACACCCGTTACATCAAAGAAATGCAGAATACCATCTCTGTTGAAAGTATGCTATGAAGAATTAAGGTAGCCCTGAAGGCAAAGAGCGGGGTCCAAAATATTACTATAATTGTACCTAATAAAGTGGCCAGTTAGTGTATATTTAACATTTATAAGGTTGGTGTCAAACCGCTTACACTGAACAATCATTGTATTAGGAACACCTGGCTAATTGCACGTTGGTCAACCTTTTTGATTAATCAGCACACCGATGTTAGACCTTGGGAGTCCCCACAAGCTGCCGAACATCCTCCATATGTAAGTCGACCCGTGCCAGTTCACCTCACTAGTTCTACACTTGCATCTCAATTAATGAGACATGTCCAGCTGCTGCATGACCTTCGACTGGACCTGTGATACCGTTGTATAGAAAAGACAGACACGTTACAAAACCTCCGGACGATCTATACGAGGTCAAAGTCGCTCACGCGGATCCGTTTACCCGTAGCTGCTAAATGTTGCCTTTTGCTGTGCACTGGACAGATCAACGCCTACAATGAGAGCAGTTATCAATAATGTGTCACCTCACATGCCGGGTGTACCTAATCCAGTGATCGTTTGGTGTATTTATTGCATATCGGAGATGATTGCTGTTTAATAAACGGAGTCCAAGAGCCACTTAGAATTTCCATTGTCTATTCCAGCATGTACTATAGAAATGCGCGGTCACTGAAAGCAAGGAAGTAAAAGTTCTCCCACTAACTCATCTTAGCTCAATCGTGTAAACCTGGTCGTTTTTGACCCGAGTGAACGCATGGGGCTATTAAATGAGCCAAATAAAATCCTAAACCTAGTGACCGGGACAGCTGTTTTGTTTATTCTGTTAATCTCTTTACGCACAAATTAGAGCATGGAAAATGAGAATTCCGTTCCTGGGCAAATCCGGTTAGTGCATGGATAAGTTCTGAGAGCACGTGTGTTTGACTACATGCAAATAAACCGTCAGTGACTTCTAAAGGTTAGTTAGGGTTAAACATCTTACAGCAAGATACTAAATATAATAGAATAAAAATTGACTAATAATAATCTCTATTGTTTCCCAGGCCGGTCTGAAAATCGGTGTGTCCATGGTGACAATAAGAGAGGTTCAGTATGCGTGAGCACGTACCGTGTGAGGGGGATGTGTGTGTGAGAGAGAGGGAGAGAGAGAGAGAGAAAGATAGAAAGAGAGAGAGAAAGAGAGAGAGAGACTAACACACATTAGCGCGCACACACACAGTAACATTCACTAACACCCCACCAGCTTTCAAAATTACAGGGCACCAGAAAGAAAAATACAACACTTATTGGGAAGTAAATACCAAAGTCAAACGCAGTCTTATCAGGTCCTTAAAATGTCAGTGCCTTCTGGCAGAGCATCTAATCTCATCTAAAACTGAGAAAACCCCGACCATGGACCGACTCATTCAGCTATGGAGTCTGGACAACAAGAGCCCCTGGCTTCCTCTGGACAAACGAGCATGTTAGCAATGTGATGTCAATGCTACCCAAACAAAATAATCCAAAATGCACTCGGAATCCGACACGGACGCCGTTACAAAATTCACTCAGACATGAACTGTCTGCCAGTCTAAATCTAAACAATCTACCCGGTATGCTACGGGAATATGGCGAGACAGTACAGTCAGTACACCATCAACAGTCATCCGAAAATGACTGTACTACTCGATATACAATAAACACACACACACACACAAAATCAGTCAGTATTTTGACTGCGGACAAATTGGTCAATGTGGTGCCAGGTCCAACTGATCCTATACTACCCCATCCAGGTGCACTATGAATGCAGGAAAATAATAACAAAACCCAGCCAATGTCACACAACGAGGCTAACCAGGGGAGCTGCTGCAGTTGTAATGGGTCGCCTTGCGTATGGAGGATGTTTGCCACCTTGTGGAATATGTGTATAATTACATGCTGTAAGTATTGAACCCGTTAACAGACAGGTGTTCCTAATTCATCGATCGCTCCGTGTATGTTGGGATTGAGATGTTTATTTGTGTTCATTCTTCCTGGCGAAGTGTAATCTGTTGATTTGGAGAAAAAGAGAGATGGAGACGGAGGGAAATATGAACGAGAGTAACAGAGAGAAAGAATGAGAGCGAATACATTTCCTCTTTTCCGCCTCTCTCTCTCTCTCTCTCTCTCTCTCTCCCTCTTCCTCTCTTTCCCGGAAAAAATATGTCATTGTAACTTTGAATAGTCTTCGACAAACTCTCCTCATATCCCTCCCTCTCTTTCTCTATCTCCATCCCTCCCTCCCTCCTTCCCTCAAATACTATACTATAATATCTGCATATTCTCAAACACACGCATCAGAACCCGGGCGCGTGGATTCCGGAGCCTCCCCCCCCCCGCAGCATTCGCACCGAGGACCGCAAGCCGTGCGGAGCGGAGCGGAGCGGAGACTCAACCAGTCGGGGATTTATAATCTTAAAATAAAAAAAATACTAATAACACATGAACTATATATATATAATATATATATAATATATATATATATAAACACCATAATAAAAATAAACATTCAACACTCACCTGAGATTAATATCCGAGCTCCATTAAAAAATAATAATAATAAAAGAATTTAAACTACACGCGCACACGGGGGAAAGAGAGAGAGAGAGAGAAACAGAGAGACACGTTGTTTGCCGTGCGGGCGATTAAGCAGAGAACGGAAACGGTGCTAGGGTTTGCACGGAACGGACGCGACTCCGAGCCGTCGTCGCCTCACGCTACCCTCCCACCTCCTCCACGTCCCTGCTCCGCCGAGAGCAACATGCAAACACATTTCATAGATTTTTGGAGCTTCACGCAAAAACCGAAGTGGACTTTTTTCCATCCCGGCCGGAGACGCACCGAGGTGTCAAAAAAAAAAAAAATCACGCACCAGAAGAAAATAAAAGCAATCTTTTCTTTTTTTTTTTTTACATTAAAAGCGCGTGCATGTGATACAAGCACGAGCCGACTTTACATAAGTGACTATATGCATGCATCATGTGCAGAGGAAAATAATGAATGAGAGAGAGAGAGAATGAAAGAGAGAGAGAGAGAGAGAGAGAGCATGGATAGGTTAGACGCAGCCCATTGTTGACATTATTCTTGATAGCTGTTGGCTGATGATTTTATTTTGTTCCTCCCTACATGAGCCGCATGGATTTTTATAGGCTGACTCTTTAAGATATGATTTTTTTTTTTTTTTGCACATTCATGCTTTCCAGGAACTTTTGACCTGCATCTTATGGTAATATTATTATAATAATATCCATGCAGGATGAAAGGGGAGGGCTGTGAGCATGTGTGTGTGTGTGTGTATGGATTTTATACATAAGCACCTCATTGAGCAAGTCTAAGAAATACAAATTCGATGCATTTATGAAACATATTGTACGATATATATATATATATATATATATATATATACACGTCGGTCACTTTATTAGGTATACCTTGCTACTGATATATTGGATATATTCTTTTGCCTTCAGAATTGCCTTAATTATTCATGGCACACTTTCAATATAGAATTTATTCTGCATTCTTTGGTTGTAACGAGTGGTTATTTGAGTCGCTGTGGCATTTCTATCGTGTGTCGAACCTGCCAATTGTCCACTGACCTCTCCCATCATCAAGGCATTTTTGTCCACACAACTACTACCGCTCTTTTTCGGACCATTCTCTGTAAAACCCTAGAGATGGTTGCGTGTGAAAATCAAGGTAGATCAACAGTTTGTGAAATACTCAGACCAGAACCGTCTGGCACCAACAAGCACGGCACGTTCAAAGTCACTCGAATCACCGTTCCGCCCCATTCTGATGCTCGGTTTGTAATACTGCAAGTTCTCTTGACCAGCTCAACATGCTTAAATGCATATTGCAATTGAACAGGTGTACCTTATAAAATAGAAGGTGATGTTATATAAGCGAATGGGTGAGGGGTTTGTGTGTGTGTGTGTGTGTGAAGCTCCTGAATAAGAACTATTAATAATTGGTATTAGATGAGTTATGGACTATATTACTGTATATATGCGGCTATGTTATTCTATTGGGTGATTGTTATTAAGATTGTGATATTAATCGATTATAAACACGATGATCTAAAATGCATGAAGGATGTAAACGTTCAAACGTTTAGTAATGCAATAACATGTGATAGAATAACAGCCTAAGCCATGTAGCCTTGGTACAACCTAAACTATCACTGGAATAGAAACGCCTGGCAGGTAGCATATGATCACTGATTATATGCCCAAATTGGTGGTTACATCCCAACCCGCTCTTATATAAGGCGCTGACCTGTCCACTGTATAACTGAGAGCAACGTTTAGCAGCTAATGGAAATGGGGCGACTTTCTCCATGGGCAGATAGTCTGATCCTGGCTGTATGATACCAGTCGGCTGTTTTGCACCGAGAGTGAATAAACCATCAACAAACATCCACATAAATGTAACACATTGGCAATGTATGGTTGATCCGAGAGGCCAGTGCAGTACAGTGGTAACTGCTGTAGTAGGGATGGGTCAACTTGAGTATAAAGAATGTTCGTTAGGTTGTATATTCTGTTCCCCGAGGCTTGTGTGCTGTAACAAAGCAAAAATGTGGACTAACCCATAATTAGCCCATTCCTAATCCATTGATCGTTCAGTTTATTTATTATCTGTTTATATATATATATATATGCACAATCAGATCAAACAGCGTGTATGTTTAAAAAACGTGTCCAGGCACCAATCCCGTCTATAGCACGTGCCTTAATTAACGTTAACGGTACAGAAGACACGTGATCACATTTTAATGTGCCTATTAATTAGACTATTATAATGAACTGATTGAGATGGTTCGTTACCGGTCCGGTTTTCTTTGTGCAGTAAGTACGGTCAGGTTTGGATCTTCTCGGTTCGGTATTGTGGTGTGTTAAAGGTACTTGCAGACCCCATGTGCCTCTCTCTCTCTCTCTCTCTCTCTCTCTTTCTCTCTTTCTCCGCTCCGTTCCGTTCCTCCGGCTCTGTATCCGGCGGACACTGTGGTCCACTCCACCTCTTGCGAGCGTCCTGTGCGTTTGGCAGGCGGCCAACCGAAGCGCGGGGAAGCGACACCGCCAGGGCGGCAGAAAATTTTCCCCTCCGTGTCGGGCTCCTTCCCCAGCGGCAGGCGGGCGGACATTGGCTGGAAAGTGGAGCAGCTCGTCAGGGACGATCAATGATCATCGATCCACGCTGGCCGCGCCGAGGAGGCTTTGGCAACCACAAAAAAATTAAAGCAGAGTGCTGCATGAGGATTTCTTTTCTTTTTTTTGCTCCATAACTAACTCTATAACTAACAAATAACTTAACTATACACAAGTTTTGAACAGCAGCACGACTCGGGGTTTATGTTTGTTAGGATGAATAGTTAGTGAACGATTGAAATGCTCTAAATATTAGGGTCATGAGTAAAATATTAGTCAAAAATATTCCACACTCCATTTATATTTAAAACTTCTGTTGGCTGCACGTTTTTTTTAACAAAATAACATGGGGCAGTCATAGGCTTGTGGTTAAGGAACCAGCCTTGCAACCGGAAGTACCCTGGTTCGATTCCAAGGACTGACAAGTCATGGCTGAAATGCCCAGTTGCTCCCCGGGCGCTACGATGGCTGCTCACTGCTCTGGGCACGTGTGCTCACTTCACCAGTTTGTGTTTATATGTGTGTGTTTCACTGCATGGATGGGTTAAATGCAGAGGACCAGTTCCGCTGTGTGCAAACATAGTGGCTAAATGTGTTACTTTCACTTCCAGGTACTGGACAGGGCTGGACTAGCCTGCAGTCCAGATCAGTCCCCATAAAAGAACGTCTGGAGGTTTTTTTTTTTTTTAAGAGGAAAATGCAGTAACTACAACAATGTACTGTTGACCTTTATATGTTCTTTCGGAAAGAATTGGGACAAATCACCGGAAACACTAAACTGCTCGGTCTCCTCTTTGCCAGCACATATCTGTGGTGTTGTTGAAAAGCAATGGAAACATTACAACTGCTGAATTGTAATCGTCCCAACTATTTCTGGACTGTGCTGCAGGGATGAAATGCAAGGAGGATGGATGTTTACTAACAAATCAAATATTCAGACAAAACATGAAATATCACAGGTCGTGCATGTCATGAGATGTCATCAGATGTGCTCTGTGTGATCGGGATAAAATAACTGACCATCCCAATCTCACGTCAGTTGTAGGTGTAATTTATAGACGACAATTAGTGAACGGAATGCTTTTGGAACGAAGACACTGTTTGTATAAGCATTTTGAATAATGACCCGTTTTAGGTGATTTTTGGACATGGCATGAACGTCTTATTTTTAGAAACTGCTGATCTACTGGGATTTTCACACAAACCCATCACTAGTGTTTATATAGAATGGTCAGAAAATTAGAAAATGTCCAGTGGGGGCAGTTGTGTGGATGAAAATGCCTCGTTGATGCAAGAGGTCAGATGAGAATGGGGCAGACTGGTTAGAGATGATAAAAGGACAAAGGTAACTTGAATAACCCCTGGTTACAACCAAGGAATGTAGAACGCCATCTCTGGACGCATTAAAGCAGTTCTGAAGGCAAACATTGAACTAGGAAGGTGTACCTAATAAAGTGTCTATAATAATGTTATGAAGCAATACGGAGACGTCGTTATTAAACATTACTCACTTCAAATGACTGGAAAGTAAGTCCTACGTGGTAGCCCTGAGCGACAGTGATCTTCCACACACAGACTTTGTTGGGTCTGTAGTCGTCTGGGTAGTTTGGAGACTGGATCTGCCCATTATCCTTCTTCACTTCACCACCACAGATAGCTGAAAGGTAAGTGATTCATTCAT
>JAOUQV010000009.1:427007-438628 GCA_028565295.1 Aspidoras spilotus | reverse complement strand
ATACTGTACCTTGAAAATTGACCACTTTCATTTGTTCAAGAACCTGAGCATATAGTTTCAGCTTATTAATTTTCGGTTTATTTTTTAAAACATGTGTCATGGGTTTCGGGTAGTTTATCTGCCCAGTGTTCCAGGTGAAGTAACACATACGGACTCCAACTATCTGTCGACACATTAAATGAGGGCAGAATGTGACATAATCACCACTTGTGGCACTTTGTACTAAGAGTGGTGATACCATCAACAAACATTCAGCTGAAAGTCACACAGCAGCCAGTCATATGTGGTTGATCCGAGAAAGGATCATGTTAAACTAGTGATGTGAACTTGGTATGGTTCGATTTGCGTGTGGAGTTTGATTCTATGCAGAAATTTTCCAACTCTTCATGGGATCAAACTCAGGTACTTAATGCTGTGACTGAGGCAACAGCACAATCTACTCTGCCACCAACCCGTTTTAGCCAGGTGTTCCTAATCCAGTAATCGTTCAGTGTACACCAGATATTTCAAAACCTCTACCCCTTTAACATTAAATAAACCATTAAGGGAGGAGCTTATGTATCATGCGGGTTCAGACTGCAGCCAATGATCAATCAGAAAAAGGGGCAGAATACAGGGGGCGGGGCTTAACCGAAGTTCTGGAACAAAAACAGACCTTGCAAGTCTGCAGCGTTATCTGGAATCTTGGAATAAGGGATTGCTTGGGGGTTTAACGAAGATGGCGGATAAACGAGAAAAAGCCACGGATCAGATGAAATTATGGAAAGAAAGCCGAGGATCTCAGGTTTAAATTTGAAATCCTAAGCTAGTCTGAACACTGTGCTGGGTTTGCAATGAGTAATAGAGGCAAAGGTCAAACCGTACTCCGATCACCTTAACTCTAAATGTTTGGTGTTTAAATGTTTTACAATGGTGTAATGTATCTGTTATCATAAATAATATTTGGGGCAGCACGGTGGCGCAGTGGATAGTGCATTATCCTCACCGCAAGGGGACCCGGGTAATTTCTGTGTGGAGTTTGCATGTTCTCCCCGTGTTCGCGTGGGTTTCTCCCACAGTCCAAAAAACATGCATGCTAGGTCATTTGGAAATGCTAAATTGTCATTAATTGTGTATTGATATGTGGCTTTGCCTATGATATAAGACTTGTATAACAGTATAGCCGCGTTACTGTCATTAGAATAGTCACTGGTGCTGAGGATGACGTTAAACAATAATTTAATAATTAATATTTGAGGTTTGAAACATTTATGCGTGCACGCGGTGCATAGAATGCATTACATTAACCGGTAGCAGGTAGTAATTAGTATTTATGTGTTAAACAATAAAATGTAGGTCACTCATGGTGAGTTAATAATACGTAATGTTAACCATTAAAAATAATGCAAAGATAAAGTACAAGGTGGTTGAGTAAGATTTGCGCAATTAACGGCGAGTCTAAAGTACTACACCGTGTTTGCTTTAATCCAATAGCCTGATTGGTTTCCTGTTATCAAACAGCTAGCCAATCAAGTGACCAGCGTTCTAGCTTACGTAAGGTCGAAGTGCGTCACACGCCGTTATCGCAAAGGTTGGCTGCCGCAGATGTGCTCCTAGGCGTAACGTTCAGCTGATTGAGAATCCCAATTTCCTTTTGGCTGTTGCCACTTTCTAAAAGAATACAATCTTGTCCTAAAATGTCTGAGAACATTTATGTAAAAATGGGTAGTGCCGTCACTTCACAGCAAGAAGGAGCCGGGATCGATCCCCTGGTGGGACGGCTCGATAAATTTCTGTTATTTTTTATGTTAATTGCTGTCACTAAAATGGAATTTAGTGTGAATATATGTGCCCTACGATGGATTAGTGCCCTCTCTAGGGTTGTTTCTGCCCCGAGTTGCCGGTGGGCACTGCCTGGCCCATGACACCCTCTGGATTAAGTAGAAGATAATACATTGATTAGCCGTTATCCATTATCCATTTGATTAGCCATTATCAGTGTTATCTTTGAAAAAGATAATTCCTTACATTTTAACAAATAAAATGATCTAATGTACAAATAGGCAGTTCTCCTAGAGCTGTCATAACGTTATTTTTTCATAAAGGAAAGCAATTATATGTTCTATAAAGAAACGAAAGGGTGGAATATTTTTGTTTTTCAGTGTAATTTTAATAACGTAGCCAGTAAATTCAGGTGACACAGTGGGTAGTGCTGTGCCCCAAAGCAAGAAGGACACTGCTTCGATAGCCAGGATGACTCAGGGAAATTTCTTAATGGAGTTTGCATGTTCTCCCTGTGTTCACATGGGTTTACTCCAGATACTTACTCCAGTTTCCGTCCACATTCCAAAGACATGCACACTAGGTGAATTGGATATTCTATATTGTCCTTGATTTGTGTATAGATTTGACTCATGTATAAGATTCGTTCCTTTAGTGAACATGGCCGTCAAAGCGAAAGGTGACATTAATCAACCAATAAACAAACAAGCAAACCGGAATGCTTGTCATTTAAAATAGCGATTATGAGAATTATTCTGGAGCTGTTATTAACTTGTAATCTAAATTATTTTAATGAAATACAGTAAAAGTCTACTCTGTATTTATTTCATTAAGGTAAAACAATTATGCACCTGTTTCACATTACTATTTCCTCCCTTTCTTGAACTTTGACCCTGGTCTTGCATTAGCGATCTGACTTATTGACCACGGGAGCAGGCATTCCCGTAGGTGATAAGCTAAACGTTCAGACTGCCGGACCCCGTGGGCCACTTCTGGTGCAGGATGTCGTCTTCACAGACGAGATGGCCCACTTCGACCGAGAGCGAATCCCTGAGAGAGTGGTGCATGCCAAAGGAGCAGGTCTGTGAGTTAAACAAATAAGTTTTTTGAGGATATTTTTGACACACCCAAGCATTAATAAGTCTTTAAGAAGAGTTGTGTGAAATATGTAAAAGTGCATGTTTTATTTTTTATTTTATTGTCATTATATTTTATGAATATTTTACACTATATTTTCATCAATTATAAAGTATATTAACTGTATTTGCCGTTGTGGCGGCAAGGTGGCGCAGTGGTGAGTGCTGCAGCTTCACAGCAAGAGTATCCGGGTTCGAGCCCTGGATGGGCGACTCTGGAAACTTCTCTTTGGAGTTTGCATGTTCTCCCTGTGTTTGCACAGGTGTTCTCCGGGTAATCCGGTTTCCTTCCGCATTCCAAATACATGCATGATAGGTTAATTGGTGTGTCTAAATTTCCCATTAGTGTGTGAATGTGTGCGTCCTTTGATGGATTGGCGCCCTGTTATCGGTTGTTCCTGCCCTTGTGCTCAGAGCTGCTGGGTGGGCACTGGGTTCCCCATGACCCCAGAACTGGGATTAAATGGTTTAGAAAATAAATGAATATTTGCCGTTGAGACAGTGACTGATGAACCACATGATGGATATTAAGCAATCTAGTGTACAGTATAAGCAGGCTGGAGAGTTCAGTTGATAGAGCGTTACATGTTCGACATTATATATTGTAGTGTTTATCTATGCAACGTATATCATAGTCAAACATCAAACATTGTATTGTATAATATTTGAAATTTGGTGCAAATTATAGTGCTAACCTTGTAGCCGGACACAGCCGCCTTACATACTTTACATACTTAAGTGCCTGTATTATAATCAGGACACACCTCTTTTACCAAATGGAAAACCCACATTTCACTGTGCAATGCCATTGTACAACGCAACACACCCAAAATGCACCATCCTACAATCCTATTGTACTTAATTTCGCACACAATATGTGAACATGGTGAACCCACTTCACTACCACAGAACACATTTACTATACACACTTCCTGTATCAAACGGGCTACACAAAATGCTGAATTTACAGGCAGATCTTATTAGCTATGGATTTGTAGATTAGAGTGCATCAGTTTGATTCTCTCCTCTTCCCTGTACAGGTGCATTTGGCTATTTTGAGGTGACTCATGACATCACCCGCTATTGCAAGGCCAAAGTGTTTGAGCATGTGGGCAAGACGACTCCCATCGCTGTGAGATTCTCTACCGTGGGTGAGACACAATTCCTCACTATCATTCCTAGTATAGAATGAATAGGCGGGGTATTATTACTCTTCTTTTCAATTCCATGGTGATATTAAGTAAAACTTCTTTTCTTTTTTATTCTTCTGTCAGGCATATGCTAGTTCCGTGCGAGCTCAGTCGGTAGAGCATGAGACTTAATTTCATGGTCTTGTTTTCAACCTGCATGTTCCCAAGTGGTCTAACAGATAAGGCTCAGTGCTCTCTTGGCAAGATGTGAGTTAATATTAAACAGATAATTTCCGAAAAAGGAAATTGTAAAAGAAGACGATAAATAAAATTTTATCAAAAACAAACTCTCCAAGCATATAAGTGCCACTACTGAGTCACACGGAGTTCCTTTATGATAGCAGTCTGTCAATATTAACTGTCAATAGAATAGCCCACAGCTGTCCAATTGGCTATTATGAGACTTTATTCTCATAATATTACAAGTTTTTTTTTCTCGAAGTGAACTGTATGACGTCATAAAATTACAAAAAGTGGCATTGTTTTGAGCAAACAGCGTGCAAACTCGTGTTAAAATGAGGTGATGTTGGGTGAAATATGATTTATAAATATTATTCTTTAAATATAGAATCTAATTTCTTATTAATATTTAATTTAAATAAAGTTGTACACAAATTGTAATATTATAAGATTAATTATAAATTTGTAATATTTCAACTTGATTCTCCATAATATTGTGACATTTATATCGACTTTATACTTGAAGTATAGGAAGGAACATTCCACAGGTAAACAGTATTATTGGAAACAGGTGAGTGTCATTATTGCGTATAAAGAGAGCATCCCCAAAAGACTTTCAGAATCAAGGATGGGGCGAGGTTCAACACAGGTTAAGAACAACGTTGCAAGGAATTTAGGGATTTCCTAATGGAGCATCTGAAGAAACCTCTGTGTAAGTGGCAAGGACGAAAAACCAATATTGAATGCCCATGAGCTTTGATCACTCAGGATGAGTAATCAACAATTAGTGTCCTCAGTTCCAAACGATTATTGAGTGTTGTTAAAAGGAAAGTTGATGTAACATACAAGTAGTAGTAAACCTGCCCCTGTCCCAACTCTTTTACAGGCAATATTTGTAACAAACAAATTTTATCAGTTTAAACATTAAATATCTTGTCTTTGTAGTTTACACGTTTCTGATCACTTATAAAATGTGTTCAAAGTGCTGCCCAATGTGTTGGATTGTCAATGCAACCCTCTTCTCCAACTCTGCACACACTGATGGCAACACAGCAAAAGAAATGCTAGCACAGGCATCCAGAATCCGTAGTTTCAGGTGCTGCACATCCTCGTATCTTCACAGCATAGACAATTGCCTTCAGATGACCCCAAAGGTAAAAAATCTGAGGAGACAAGTTGCTGAAGTTGAGGGATAGGAATATTAGCCCATTCTTGTCTAATGTAGTAATCCATTTGCTCAACTTGGGTATTTTTTGTCATATCTTATGACGCGCCAATGTTTTTTCTTTTAATCTGGACTGCAGGCTGGCTAGTTCAGTACCTGGTTCCTTCTTCTACGCAGCCATGATGCTGTAATTGATGCCGTATGTGGTTCGGCATTGTCATGTTGGAAAATACAAGGTCTTCCCTGAAAGAGAAGTCGTCTGGATGGGAGCATATGTTGCTCTAGAACCTGGATATACCTTTCTGCATTGATGGTGTCCTTCCAAATGTGTTTTTTTTCTAATACAGAAAAATGCCTGTATGTGATGCAGTGCCGTCTATGTACAGAGATTCTTCCAGATTTTCTGAATCTCTGGATGATGATGTGCATTGTAGATGATGATATGTTAAATTTTACACTGTCAAACTCTTTTCTAATATCCCTCCACTATTTGTCGTTACAAAATTAGGGGGATTGGTGATCCACTTCCCATTTATACTTCTGAGAGCCGCTGCCACTCCAAGATGCTCTTTTTATACCTAGTCATGTTAATGACCTATTGGCAATTGGTCCTCCAGCCTCCAATTTTGACATTTGATTTGTCGTCCATGTTCTATTGTGAATACAATATTTAGTTTTTATTTACAGTTTGTCCCAACTTTTTTTGGAATCGTGTGTATGAATTTTACACCACTTTTCGGATGGAAAAATAGTTTTGCTGCAGTGAAATGAAGCCAGTACTAAGGTCAAAGTCTCCAGAAGATCTGTGTCTCCAAGACAATTTTTGTAAAACCTACCACATGATATTTATAGAGGTGCACATATGTATACCTGAGAACACTGTTTATTAATGAGCACATACAATAACTTCCTTTTGTTTAATTCTGCACTGTTTTTTTAAGAGAGCTTAGATTTCTAGCACGTCTTTGCAATATTTCTTAAATATTGTAGTGTATTTTGCTTCAAAATTTTACTGAATGTCTTGGTGAATCTGTTTTTTTCTGGAGATTTTAACTGTCACAGTTGTTCTTAGGCAACCTTCATTATGTTTTTGGTATACAAACGTTTTTCAGTGTGTTCGGATGTAAAATCTTGACAGAGAAGAAAGGCCTATTCAGATGTTGACCTTAGAGCAAGTCTACAAGATGGCCAGAACAGAACCAAATCAAGTCCAACAAGTCATGTAAATACGGTCATGTGATGAGCACATGATGGCATTGAGGGAAATGTAATATAATGTCTGTCCTTTAACAGTGTACTATTTATACTGGAATAACGGTTCATGGCATGTTATTTGTCCACTAGAGAGCAGCAAATAATGATTCTATGGCTATATCTATTCTTTTTTTTTATACCCTGCTGGAAAAAGGTTTACTTACTGAGAAGCTTTGTAAAATGTACGGTTACAAACATCCCACTGATTAACAAATTCAGTCTTTATAGGGCTATGGAAAGGTGAACGTGTTTGTTTATTGATTGCCCAACATGTTTGACATCAATGGCCATGTTAATGACAGGAACACAAGTTTCAACTTGCACACAATTCATATATCTATACACAATTCATATATCTATGCACAATTCATATATACACTATATATGCGCAAGTCCTTGACAATTTAGCATCTCCATTTCACCTAGCAGAGTAATCCCACACAAACACATGCAGCCTCTGCACAGAAATTTCCTGGGACGCCCACACCTGGGGATCGAGCCCGGGTCCTTCTTTCTGTGAGGCAACAGCACTTGTCCTGGTACAAGGCCACTGTGCCACAATCCTCTATCTATTTGCAAATAAAAAAACATTTGTAATGTAAGCATGCATTTAATGGCATCTCTGTCACAAGGAGCTCTGTCCCTCATTGTTGTCCACCCAGCAACTCTGGGCACAAGGGCAGGAAAAACCCTAGATGGGTTCCATCATATGGCGCAAACACACAATCGCACACTAATGGGCAAGTTAGCTATACAAATTAACCTATCATGTATGTCTTTGGAATGCAGGAGGAACCGTAGCACTCGGGGGGGGGGAGAACCCGCTCTACTTGCTGTGAGGCCAGAGCACTATCCACTGCGCTACTGTGCCGTCAAATTAATGAGTTGTATTACCAGTCTCACTTTCTAACTCTTTTCTAGATATGCTTTTATGGGATGCACCTCACAGCCTCAACATTTTACCAGTAAGCCCATTAAGAATAAAAGGCAGGAGCTTGTCCTGGTACAAGACAATTATGACACAAGCAGTAAGAATAGAAGTATTTCTCTATAATGTTTCTATAAACGTCATTTGTGTTTCTAGCTGGCGAGGCGGGGTCAGCTGATACAGTCCGTGACCCTCGAGGGTTTGCAGTGAAGTTCTACACCGAGGAGGGCAACTGGGACCTGACGGGCAACAACACCCCCATCTTCTTTATCCGGGATGCTCTTCTGGTAAGATAAGAAAGATGGATTTTCTTTGTATAGAATGCTTTCCTTATGCTTACAGAATTGTGTATTTGTGTATGTCTAGTTTCCATCCTTCATCCACTCTCAGAAGAGAAATCCACAGACTCACCTAAAGGACCCTGACATGGTGTGGGATTTTTGGAGCTTGCGTCCAGAATCTTTGCATCAGGTTTATGAATTTCCTTTTTCTTGAACCCAGACAATGTGATCAGTTAACCAGATCCTTAACTATTAATCTGCCCGTCCAAATGTTCTAATGGATGAACCTTTTGTAAACTCTTTGTCCAACATTTCCAGACACCTGACCAATCCCTACTTGTTGGTTCAACACCACATTCTAGGATTTAGATTTTCTTTGTGTGCTTCTATTATTGTGCTCTTTGGGAAAAGATCCAGATATGAATAGGATGTTTAGGTGTCCACAAATATTATATTTATGCCATTTGTCAGACGCTCTTATGCAGAGCCTTGATCAAGGATGTAACAGAGGCAGCTTGGCAGTGGTATGATTATCGGGTGACTAGCACAACGTCCAGCTACAACTTCCTTCTCCAATCTTAAAGCCAACCACCTTAGTACCAATGTTATTTTTGTTCTTTTCATATTTCTGCAGGTGTCCTTCCTCTTCAGTGATCGTGGATTGCCGGATGGTTTTCGCTATATGAACGGTTACGGATCCCACACCTTCAAACTCATAAACTCTCAAGAAAATCCTGTCTACTGCAAGTTCCACTACAAGGTATATATTTGCTTTTGCACTTGTATGTCTATGCCCTGGTTTGTGCTTGCGTAACACTTTTTTCTTTTTATCAGACTGAACAGGGCATTAAAAATCTGACTGTGGAGGACGCGGAACGTTTAGCTGCCACTGATCCGGACTACTCCATTCGTGACCTGTACAATGCAATCGCCAATGGCAACTTCCCCTCCTGGACTTTCTACATTCAGGTCATGACCTTCGAGCAAGCGGAGAAGTTTCCCTGGAACCCGTTTGATCTGACCAAGGTGCCCTTACCATCTCTGAATGGTCATGTTAAACCTGTATCGATCACTGCATTTCGAACACCCGGCAGGTAGCATATGATCAATAATAGTGATTTAGTCTGTGGTAACAGTCAGCTCTTTAATGTTTTGTTTTATATCATATACGGCTGTAATTCTGATATAATAGCATTTGTGTATACCAAGCAACTTGATTTATTTTGACCGCAAACAAATATTTGGAGCCTGGAGGTGTGGTGCAAGTCATTCACTGAACGTAGGTGCTGTACCATGCCTTGGTATAAGAGGTGTACCAAGTGGAGAATCATCAACAAGCATGCATCATTACATGATGGCCAGTCGCATTCGATTGATACAAGAGATGAACACGCAACCTAGCTGAGCTAATGAAGTGGGCATGGGTCACCTTGCAAAAGGTGGATGATTGCCACATTGTGGCGTCTCTACTGAATATCTGTGTGCTGTACCCAAACCATTTTTAGCCAACTGTTTCTTATGCAGTGATCGTTCTGTGTATTATACTATGCTGAATAACTGCTTCTTTAAGTTTAGAAATCCGGTTTTGACTTGCATCGAATACATTGGTACACAGACCCCGGAATTAGTCTATTTGTAGAATGAACAAGCTCATGGCCTGAAATGTTTCAGTCGGATAGCTGTTGACAATGAGTCAAGTACTGATGAATCGCCAGGGTCAAATACTCTGCCATGGTGTACTCTCTCTCTCTCTCTTTCTCTTCTATACACTATCCACAACGCTCCGTCGACCTTAAAACCAAAAGTTTGGATGCTGTTGGGTTTTTACATGAAGAGCGGAAATGAGGACAGTAACACCCCTAGCCCAACAAATTCACATCAAATACAACAATTACTGAACATGTGTTCTCTAGCATTTCATGAATCTATTTGAATGCAGACAAAAGCATATTTATACTATTTAATTAATGTTGAATCATGTGGTAATATATGGTCTGATTCGTATCGTACTGCATGTATCAAGATACCTATCAGAGAGATGCACACCCCTAATAATAATAATTGTTATCTAACGGAATATTGTGCTGGATCTAAGTATCTAAGGCTTTTTTGTTTCCTCCATATCTAACAGATTTGGCCCCATAGTGACTACCCTCTCATTCCAGTTGGACGACTTGTGCTAAATAAAAACCCTGTCAACTATTTTGTAGACGTGGAACAGATGGCATTCGACCCCAGTAATATGCCACCAGGTATTGAGCCCAGTCCTGACAAGATGCTGCAGGTATCGTATCGCCGAATTTACTCAAAATGTAATTAAATGAAAAAATCTGGCTTATTTATCCACACATACAGTATACATCTTCATCTCTGCACGCACATTCACGCACATGTCCCTGTCCATCTTTTATACATATCCATACGTCCATCTATAACTATATCTTCTTTGGCAACCATGGCTTTGAATTGCGTCATGGTCATTGTTTGTTGTACAATAATGGTCCACTGCTATCTGTAATGCATTGACATTAAAGTGAGGTTTTGTTCTTGTACCGTAATGTTCTGCACAGGGACGACTCTTTTCTTACCCTGATACTCACCGCCATCGTCTGGGAGCCAACTACCTCCAGCTGCCAGTTAATTGCCCTTACCGTGCCAGAGTGGCCAACTATCAAAGAGATGGGCCCATGTGTAGTACTGACAACCAGGGTGAGAAATTGTAACACACACACACACACACTGCTTTTCAGTTTCTTTAGTTTTACACAATCGGCTTGCATGCAGTGTGCTTATACACATTTACATATCTTCTACAGGGGGAGCCCCAAATTACTACCCAAACAGTTTCAGTGCCCCAGATACTCAGGCGCGATTCATGGAGCCCAGGTTTAGAGTCTCGCCTGACGTTGGACGCTACAATAGCTTGGATGAAGATAACGTGACACAGGTATTGACTAGGCATATGGCGTGTATGATCATGTACAGCTATTTGTGGATTAATAACAGATTTAGCCGTCTTTATAATTTTAGGGATTAAAATTTAATCAATTTTAGTTTTTAAAATTTCAATTAAATTTTAAACTTCAGTTTTTTGCAAAAATGAAGGCTTTCAATAAAATTAAGCATTTAATTTAATTCCAATTAAGTGTTAAATAGTTTTTAAGAACAATATTACCAGCACCTCTGATTTCATAAATCTTTCACACATGGAAAGGTCCTTCTGCAGTTAGCACTGCTGGACCATTGGTGCCTATGTTTAATGAGGGACTACGTCAGTCCACAATAAAGCCTAAATATCAGTTATGAGTGCTTAGGAGTGCTCATTGAGGGTGCTTTTTCATAATTGTTCTGCATCCTCTTCAAAAAGTAAGTTTCATTCCCTGAAAGCCCTCATCCTCCACCATGGACAGTGCGTGAATGTCTGTGACTATCGCATTAAAATGCTGTTTGTGAACTCTGCTGCTTGCTCGGTCGAACACAGTGCAGCTGTCCACACATCTGTCCATTCGATATTGATTTACTGAAAAAGTTGAAATAATAACAGAACTGTTTAGCTGTATTACTAGGATATAATATCATATACTTTATATCAATCGTAAATGCAGGAATAAATGTAAGTTCATAAAACTATATACTGTAAGTGTTAATAATAATGTTTACTGCAGTCAATTCTGAATATATTTGTTATAGGTGGATATTTCATGCTCAGATTGATACTTAAATCAC
>JAOUQV010000009.1:411354-423749 GCA_028565295.1 Aspidoras spilotus | reverse complement strand
GATGCTGTATTGGCCGCAAAAGGAGGCCCTACACCATACTAATAAATTATTGTGGTCTAAAACCGGGTGTTTCAGTTACATTGTTGGACAATGAAACAGAAACACCCGGTTTTAGACCACAATTATTTATTAGCAAAACTGTGCTCTTAATCTGCTACCTTCACACTCTGCTCTTACTGGTGCAATGTGCAATGTGCTCCCACACTAAAATGACGGGTGTTTCAGTTTCATCGTGTGTGTGTGTGTGTGTATATATGTGTGTATGTATGTACCTACTTCTTACTGCAGGGAGTAATTGAAGGAGTTTTCTGTTGGCTAGTAGTGTACTCATCGGCTGCTTTGAGGACGGTTTAAGGGTGTTGGCTTAATGTCTATTTGGTTAATTCAGCAGAAATCGTTCTTAAGATGGAAAGAGGGCAAAGAAAGCAGATAGCAAGGACCTCAGAATTCTTAGCTGCATTTATCTGAAAATATTATAATAATATGAACCTTTATTCAAGTGTGAGTCAATCATTATCAGCTCTCTGGTGACAAAAAATGTTGTTATATAGTCCTGTATATAACCTGTTCAGTCCTCTGAATAAGGCTCTACGTGGTTTACAGCACAGCCGAAGTAATTTTATGAGGAAATGAAAAAGCGTGTTGACAGATGGACATAGTGCTTATAAAAAGATTGACGATTATGTCAGCAATGATGTATATATCATTTCTGCACAGATTTTCTCTGTTAGATGGGAATAATCGAACAGAGCATCCCAATCTCATGTCAATTTATTGTTACTAAATAGTATTTTTCCAGCAGCGGGAACTCTACCAACAGTTAATGAAATAGATAAAATAATAGATCCTGGTGAGGAAACCATTCTACATAGCTGCTCTAATGTAAACAAGCCCAAGAAACAATGGGGCACAGGTGGCTCAGTGGTTATTGCTGTGGGTGAGCAGTGGTTTAAGCTCCAGTACTACCAAATTGCCGCTGTTGTGTTCCTGAGTCCCTTAACCGTTTCTGTTCCAGCGGCACCATTCAAAAGGCTGTGCTTATGCTCTGACGCTAACCCCCTAACATTTTTATTGTGCAGTGTTATTGTGATATTGTTTCACTACAGAATGATTAAGATTTTTAAATATCATTTTCTAAAAAAAAAAAATACAGTCACCAACCACTTTATTAGGTACCCCTGTTCACTTGCTTGTTAACACAAATAACAAATCGGCCAATCACATGGCCACAACTCGATGCTTTTAGTCATGTAGAGGTGGTCAAGACAACTTGCTGAAGTGCAAACTTATTATCAGAATGGGGAAGAAAGGTGATTTTAAGTGACTTTAAGAAACGTCTCATAGTTGTTGGTGCCAGACGGGCTGGTCTGAGTATTTCAGAAACTGCTGATCTACTGTCATTTCAGAGCACAACTTTCTATAGGAGTTACAGAGAATGGTCAGCAAATCAGATAAAGTATTGAGTGAGTGGCAGTTGCCTTGTTGATGTTTGAGGTCAGAGAAGAACTTGCACATGGCTTTTTGGTAGTCATCGTCTTCATTTAGCCTCTCCCTTTATCAGGGTTACCACAACGGGTCAGTCTTTTCCACCTCACTCTGTCCTCTACATCTTCTGCTTTCACACTAACTACCTGCTTGTTTGGTAGTAACAACTAACATTTATTTGTGTTTTTCATTTCTTTTCTGTACAGGAGAGCCCACACCCTGAGCGTCTTATTCATCCTGACATGTGCTTTAGTTTATGTGACATTGCTGGAGGAAACGCCACAAGACACTGCATACAACATCAAGAGGTATGTAGGATCTCAAGTCCACTGACAATATGCAAATGTGTACGTTTGTGCTGTAAGAAAGCGAGTCAGCAAACAATATACAGGGCCAGCCGGAACAACCCTAGACAGGATGCCAATCAATTGTAGGGCACATACGCACGCAGTCTCTCACACATTCACATACCAATGACTCTTTAAAGCCACCAATTAGCCTAGCGTTCTTGCTGTGAGACGACAGCACTACACACTGTGCCATGGTGCCGCCCTCACTTATCTAAACATTAAAGTTTATTATTAAAGAAAATTAAACTTTTAAAAATAATCCCTGTTAAACAAGGCCCTAATTATAAGATCAATACCATAACTATAATAAAATATACAGTACTGGACCAGTCAAAAGTTGGACACGCCTTATTCAATGTTTTTATATAAATTAATACTAAGATGACGTACTGGATAGTGCTGTGGCCTCACAGCAAGAGGACCCGGGTTCGATCCCTGGTTGGGGCGACCTGGGAATTTCTGTGTGGAATTTGCATGTTCTCCCCTTGTTCACTTGGGTTTTCTCCGGGTGCTCTGGTTTTCTTCCACAGTCCAAAGACATGCATAGAACTTGTGTATTGATATGTGACTTTTTGTATGATATGAGACTTGTGTATGTGTGTTCCCTCTCATTAGAATAGCCACTGGTTCTGAGGATGACGTTAAACAATAAATAAATAAAGTAATTAAAACTATAGTCATCCTTCTTCTTCTTCTTTCGGCCTCTCCCTTTTATCAGGGGTTGCCACAGCGTGCATGTCTACATTGACCACATCCATATATCTCCTCTTTGGTCTTCCTCTCTGCCTCCTACCTGGCAGTTCCATTTCTAACATCCTCCTACCAATATATCCACTGTCCCTACTCTGCACATGTCCAAACCATCTCAATCGACCCTCTCTAACTTTGTCTCCCAATTTCTCATGAAGAAACACATTAGGAATCATATAGTAACCTTAAAATTGTTAAACAAAACAAAATTTGGTTGAGTTTAGATTCTCAGTAGGCACCTTTTGCTTTGATTACAGCTGTACACATCTTTGGCATTTTCTCAGTCGGCTTTATAAGGTAGTCACCTTGAATGATTTCCCAACCATCTTGAGGGAGTTTCCAGAGGTGCTGAGCACTTGTTGAACCCATTTTTGGACCCAGGCAGAAAAACAGTAAATATGTAAAATAATATATTTTAAAATTAACAGATTAGTCAACACAACTGGTACAGATACACATGGAAGAACCCAGATCGACTACATCCTTATCAGAAATCAATAAAAACAGTTGATCCATAATGTGCACACACATGCCTCAGTGCAGACTGTGCAGACAATTTTGTGATGCTGAAAATGAATGAAGTTTCAAAGGAAACAAGTAAAGAAGCAAATTCAACCGCATTTTGAAAAGCTCAAAACCGGCTATTTCAAGGAGCAATACCAAGTGAAGGTTGCCAACAGATATGAAACATCAGAGTAAAAGAGAGACGAATGGGCATTTTAGAACCAGTGCCTCCACAAGTTTATAACACTCTTTTGGACGATGACCACTGAGCAGTTTTACAAGAGTTAATGAACTACATAAAATCTGGCATGTAATCACGTTACTTTATTAATGAAACACGTTCACTGTGATTATCCGGTACATTGCTTTCACACATGGGCTGACTGATACTTTACTGGGACACTTTACTAAGGTGCTAGGAGAATAAGATCTTGGAAGAATTTTCTGGTGGTTGCATTCGGACATACAGCTCCTTTGGGGAAATTCTGGAACATTTCAAGATTACAATCCATGTGTGAAAGGGGCTTAAGTTTGATTGTGGCGGCTAGTTATAGTAAGAGTCTAGGGTGTTCCAAAAGTCTTTAGCAATTATTCAGGTCACTGTGCTCTTTTGGGTACTTCCATTGCAACAGACATTTTTGTTTTCTCCAGCTTTGTGCCTCCACGCCATATGTTCTCTGAGCTCTACAGGACACCGAAGCCAACGACATAGAGACTCCTGCACAGGAGGGCCAAACCACTTAAGTTTGAGGCAGGGGTTAAGTGTTTGAAGATAGGGTGTAGAAACTAATGAAAACAACACACTGATAAACATATAGTCTCGTCAGTTGCAAGTATTATTCTGATATATTCTTTAATAACAGAGAATAAAAATTAAAGAAATACGTTTATTTTAGAGGAATTTATTTCGATGGAAGCCCAAAGAGGGCCTTGGGTAGGCTGATCAACCATTACTCCTTGTCTGATGCCCCTGTCCCATATATATATATAAATACTCTTATTCTGGGATATTGATTGCTGATTAATGGGGAAATATACTATGTATCCATATAAATGGCCCACCCTATAAATTTTTTTTATTTTAGCACAATGACAAAAAAAAGAAAGGGGCTTAAAACATAACAAATGCATTTCATGTATATATATGTGTGTGTGTGTTTTCTTATTTTCAGAGGCATTGTGGCTAGCATTCTAGTCTTTCTATGTTTTGGAGTAACCCAAGCGAAAGATGGCCCTTTCTCACGACCACACCCAGGTATGAACTCGACACAACTCGAGGCCATTTTTATCCTGTTCCATTTCCCTGCGATAAATGGAAAATAGTTTTTTAAAATCCTGCTTGAAAAGTAGTTTATACTGGTCTATAGTTTGAAAGTATATTTCATCAGGATTCGTATGAGCACAGACAAACAGCTGTACATATGAAATATTTAGTTGGACACTGCTCACAGACCCTTGTTTGCATAAAACTGGCTAAATGGATCAGATGTAAATTTGCATGTTTGAGAATAAAAAAAAAAAAAAAAGAATGTTCACAGTTGGTCAAATTTCAGATTTAAATCTTCATGTAATTATACAATGTCTCTGTGGTGCAATGACTTAACTGACTCTTTAGGCAAATGTTTTACACCAGTGTAGCCACGTTTTTCACAATTTTTTTGTCAAGAGGAAGCAGTCTTACTTTGGAGTTTGCTTATTTGACCCCATTTGTCACCTACATTTGAAACACAACCCAAGGTATTTTTACACTAAGTTTTAGGATTCAATCCCGGGTGGAGCGACCTGGGGAAATTTCTGTATGGAGTTTTCATGTTCCATTGTGAACACATCATGAACACATTGTGTATGTGTTCTCTGGTTTTCCTCACAGTTTAAAAACATGTATGCATGCATTCAGGAAGGGCATCCGGTGTAAAACATGTTCCAGATCATAATGCGAGTGACTCGCTGTGGTAATCACTGGTGGCAGCCGAAAGATGGAAAAAAATGAGGGAGTCACATGCAGCTTTTTCATACAGATACACAACAAGGCTCTTGTGATTTCTATCCACAATTATAACCCAAGTTTGCATATCTATTTTAAGTGCATGACATTTAGATATTCATTTCAGATTACACTACAAGACTTGATGTTTCCAACAATGTTTGTTGCTAGTCTGTGTTATGAAGTGCTGGAGAGAGAAAAAATATCAATTTTATCCTCTAAGCCTCTAAATGTCCAGCACTGCAGCAGAGCATATATTCACTGACAAATAGTATAATACAAATACATGCACTCTTTAACATAACTGTTGCATTGGAGACTCTACCTTGGACTTTTTGATCCTCCTCAATTTAAAACACCTAATATTTTGTACTTTGCAAAAGTCTGAGGCTGCAAGTGTGGCAGTCAGTGTCCCCAGAAGAACCGGTCAAGTGTATTTCTGTATAAAAGAAAAATCAAACGCTAAGGTAAACACTAATAATGTAAAGGAAGTCAATATTTGGTGTGATTATATCTACCTTAGAAAAATGTTCCCAGATACACTTGTTGCAGGATTTAAAGGACATTATTTTGGAGATTATCCTTGGAGAATCTGGAACAGATCTTCTAGAGTATTTGCAGTTCACCCTTGCTTCCTTTCTTGCAGAGTATTATAGTTGTCATTAAAACTTAATTTTTAAGATTGCTGATTAGTCGCAAAAAACCTAGTTACGTTATTGATGACTTGATTTCTTTTTAAATTACAAGTTATATTACTCATTACTGAAAAAGCGGTCATATCAAAGTAGCTTAGTTACAGACATCACTACCTTGTCTATTAAAATGGTCAGTTCTCTTGTGTAATATGTTGCTTTCTTTAGTGTCAAACATTACTCTTAAACATTAAATTCTATGACAAAAGCTATATTTATTATTAGTTCTGTATGTTTAAACAGTATAATAATTTAAACTACACAGCAGAACATATGAAATAATGGAAGATCTGCATTGCCTAACGTGTTCCAGCAATTGTAATGATCACACAAATATTTAAGGTAATTCGATTACTCTGAACTTGCCTAGGCTTTTTTGGTGCTAAGGCGAGGTTTGTTTGTTGCGGGCTCAATGCTCACAGCAACTAGGGTTTACTTTATACAGCCAGGATTTTTTGTTCTTCTAAATATCAGCGCTAAATAATTAGCCTTAAGCCGTAATGAGTTTGAAATATACAAAACTATCATTCTTGTGTATAAATATAGAGTTTAAATATATAAGTATAAATATAAATATATTGGAGTGCATTCTATGTATTTTTGGAAGCTTTACTTAGAGAGGCAGACCAGTCCATCTTGCTAGACAAGAACTGCTGTCATGTTAAAAAAAAATAAAATAAAACCTGTTCTCTATTTTGATTCCTGCCATTGAAGGAAACCAGAAGAACCAGGCGTTCAGGAGTGCAGCAAGTTCATTGTTTTCTTTTCTGAATGATTCAAGGCTTTTATTAAAACATATTCAGTGCCTTAAAGAAGATCAATTGCACAGGCTTTATTCTGGAACACGTTTCCTCCCAAAGTGTCCCCAGGTGCAAGAGTATGTGTCCCCAGGTGTGTAAATATGAATCTGCTTGCTTATTAAAGCAGCAAGTAGTGTGGCAACAAAGCAGCCTGGGGGAAAGAACAGCATCTGAGGATAGAAAAGTAGCACTGCACTAAAGCAGGGGCAGCAGCGGAGGAAGGCACTAAAGGGAAGTGAAATAATTCAGATAATCTTGTTCTTCTCTCCCCCAGTCTACAGAACATCATGTAATCCCTACAGCTATACTAGGGAGTGTGAGAATGTTGGTCGAGAAGAGGAGTTTTTCCTTGTCACCTTTACTCATCTGGGAGTAAAGCTGGTTCGGGATGGTGTCCATTTTTAATAGCACTTTATAAATAAAATTGAATTGAGTTTTGGATTATTTAAAGTAGGAATCCGCAATCTTGCATACATGTTACAAGACGAGATGGAAAATTGGGTACCTCAAATTTGCACATGCTTTTGGACCATGGGGAAAAAAAACGGAGCACCTATTCAATCTTCACACAGAAGGTACCATGTATCCTGCCCTACCTGGGAATCGACTTGACCGCCCTTGTTGACCGTTCTACCTACTGAACCACTGTGTCGCCCCATCAGTTAATGACTGTAAAATGAATAAATAATGATGGACATTACCAGAAGAGGTTTAATGATCAATATAATGTTATTTCTATACAGCTTCACAGAAATGAAACTCATTATATAATTTTTATCCTAATGAACAAGCTGAGTGGTGACATTGGCAAGAAATACCTCCGAAAACAGAGAAAACCATCTCATTTTGGTGAAAACAGATTATAGGAAGAGTCTATAAATGTATAATAGCTAAAGTGTGTAAATAGTAAATATGTCTATCCTAAGCAGGTACCATATTTTTTTTTTGGAAATGATCCATGCATCTCGGTTCACCAAATTTCTTATGCCCATGAACCCTCCAGATTGGCACTTTTACTAAGAAGAAACCTTATCATAATAATCGGTGTCATTAATGATGATATCTGATGGTTAGAGTTTGCCATATTGATAGCATGTCTCTTTTATACTTTCAGCATACTGGCGTTTTTGGCTCTGTGTCAGCGTTGTCTATGAGCTGTTTCTCATCTTCATCCTATTCCAAGTGGGTTTGCATTCATGCCTATAAACACACACATCATTTAAAAATAATAAGGCAGATGCTGTAACACACGAAACAATTAATTTTCATTGTACATTTCCTTAAACTTGCGTTTACATTGCAGACGGTGCAGGACGGACGACTGTTCATGAAGTACATCGACCCAAAGTTGGGTGTTCCTCTTCCAGAGAGAGACTACGGAGGAAACTGCCTTATCTATGACCCAGGAAACATCGCTGACCCCTTCCACAACATCTGGGTAACAAATCATTCTCTCAAATGCAAACACTCATACCCAAACCTAAACAAACAGCTGTGTGCTAATTTGTGTTTGTTGTTACAGGACAAAATGGATGGATTTGTTCCTGCTCATTTTCTTGGTTGGTACATTAAGGTAGGTGGGTGTGTTTGTGTCGCAGATTTCAGTCATTGCCGAAATTATAGTGCATACTGTAATCATATGTCAAAACTATTTGCTCACCTATCCAAATGATCAGAATCGGGTGTTCCAATCACTTTCATGGCCACAGGTGTATGAATGCTTCAGTATACCAATACATTTTGGCCAATTCCATGCTGGTCCCTTCCTCTTCCAACATGACTGCGCACCAGTGCAAAAAGCAAAGTACATAAAGACATGGATGACAAGAGTCTGTTGTGGATAGACTTGAATAGCCTGACGCTAACCTGATAAGACCTCTTAGATTCGATTTTGATTTTTTATTGCTTTAATTGATCCCCAGTGGGAAATTGTTCATTGAGGGCAACAGCACTGCAGCCATGACTTGCCTAGAGTGGGGATTAAACTGGTCATCTCTTGGTCCCCAGCCCTCTACTCTATCCATTTAGCTACGGCTGACCCGAATAATAGCAGAGACTGAGAGCCAGGCCTTCTCGTCCATCATCAGTGTGTGACCTTACAAATGCGCTTCTGGAAGAATGGTTAAAAATTCCCATAAACACACTCCTAAACCTTATGGAAAGCCTTCCCAGATGGATTGAAGCTGTTCTAGCTGCAATGGGTGGACCAACATCATATTGAACATGAATTAGCTTATATGTGAGTCAAGACCGGTGAACGAATACTTTTGGAAATATAGTGTATCTGAATGTCATTTATACACTGTTTGATCACTGGATTAGGAATTCCAGGCAGGATGGCAGGATAAATTGCCCCGATATGAAGTAATGTCTCACTTTCGTTTAGTTTTGATCTTTACAAAAGAAGGCAGAAATTACCAGCTATGTGTAAACCAAGCAACATTTGACACTTTTTACTCTCTTCTTACACTCGACGAAGACCGTCACATTTTCTTTCCGCTCCCTTATCTCTCCTGATTTTGCTTTCTGTCCTGTCTACTGGAGATTTTCTCTGCTCTGCTTTACAAAACAACAAATTATGAAAATAATTAAATGGTCTCTCAATGCAATTGATACCATCTTCTTAACGAGAAGTCTAGGATCGGGAAACCGGCCTGTCCTGAATGAACGTCTGCAGCGGGATACGTAAGAGATTCGTGGGAGAGTTGGAGGGTCATGTGTCTCTCCAGGCTTTTCGTAGAGGACACTGAGGACGTATATCTATTCGGAACCATGATCATGGGCGTTTTGCTGATTGGATTAGGCATTGCCCTGATCTACAGAGAATCTAAACTACTGGGAGCAGGTGTCCGAACCTATTTTAAGCTGCCTGAAATGATTGATGCAATGGGCAGAGCTGTCAGCACTCAAATTGGGACTTTAAATCATAAAATGGACAACACCATGTCTCTGCTCAATCAACTGAATTGTCTGGGAGACCGAAATGGGCCACTAACTGGACATATTGACAATGTGTAGAACTGATAGACTATGGAAATGGAATTTTTTTCCCCTTTAGCAAACAAGGTCTAATCTATGTTTCGGCTACCCGGAAAACCGGCTACAGCTCTTCAAGGTTGCGGCTGAGATAAACAAATCCTCTGTGAAGGACGGAGAAAAGATAAAAGTCTCTTCCCTCCACCTTCGTGCTCCTCCATCCCACCGTCCAATCGCCCTCCCTTATTCCTTACCTTTGGGGTGTGTGTTCTATATCACTTGAACTGTGTTAGGGTGTTTTTTTTCCTACTGCTCTCGCTGTTTACCACATGAGGAACTGTGAGCCTCAGTACAGTTTTTGAACATCTAATGTGTATTCTTTTATATGTTGTTTTTTTATATTAAAAAAAGGCGGTGCACCGATGTGCAACGATCTCTCTCCCAGTAGTCAGGTGTTTGTTTAGTCCTGTAAGCTTCTATGTTCCTGTTATGTTTTGTGGATCTGAGAGAAATAAAATTTCATTATGTGTATATCTTGTACATAGGGCAGATTGACACATTCATTCATAATTCATCGTCATTGACCATGGACAGATAGCTCATAATTGTAGTGAAATCTCTGAGAGGCACGTGTCGATCTAGTGAGTCAAACTGGCAGTGCTGCTGCAGAGGGGTAGTGTTGGCTTCCATATGGAGGATGTATACCACCAAGTGGATTGGGTTCCCCAAAAGCTGCATGCTTATATGATTCTGTTATTGGCCTAGTGTTTATAATCCATTCATTGTTCATTAAGAGTATTTTAGTATTTAATTTGCTAATGCTGACTTTTTGTTCGTCAGACGCTGGTGATCCGAGACTGGTGGATGTGTATGATAATCAGTGTGATGTTTGAGTTTTTGGAGTACAGTCTGGAGCACCAGTTGCCAAATTTCTCAGAGTGCTGGTGGGACCATGTGAGTATTCTGGCCTATTCCATCACCCTTCCTTGTATTGTATTATGTGCCATAGATTCATATTTGGCCTTTCTTTTTCTTTTACAGTGGATTATGGATGTGCTTTTGTGTAACAGTTTGGGCATATACTGTGGAATGAAGACACTTGGATGGCTTTCCATGAAGCCGTACCAATGGCAGGGTCTCTGGAACATTCCCACATACAAGTAAGCACTTTGCTGTAACTTAAACAACATACCCATGTGTTCCTAAAACCCTTGAATTGAGAAATGCTGCAGTTATTATTTTGTTCTTTTTTGCATTTGGATGTCTTTTTCCTTCATGGTTTCATACAAGCCTAATTACAAAAAAAGTTGGGATGCTAAACAGATTGCAGTAGCTCATGAACTTATGAGCTATATTATATTCACAATAAGTTAAAAGTGAGGCTCTAACTTGTCATTAGCTGGCTTGTGAATGGTGGCCCTCCGTCTTACACCAAGTATGCTTCTAGTCCACCAAGAAATTGTCATTGAGCACTTGATGAGCCTTCTTGAGCTTGATGAGGGACGCAACCATGCGTCTGTAGTATTTTCCAATCAATCTGTGGAACCACTGCAGACTTTTGATGGCTCCATGATCTCACAGATGTTAGGTTTGTTAGAATACTAAAACTGAACATCAACGGCAGGTGCTAGAATGTGGCAACAGTATTTCACAAGCAAAACTGCATGATTCTCAGTTTATATAATCCTTTCATCAGCTTGCTTTCTGTATTCCTGGCTTCTGCATCATGGTAGGAATAAATACCTTTAATGTGCACACAAAAGTGTTAAGGGTTAATAATTTTTGGGACCCCTGGGATGATAACAGTTCAATTATTTTACCTTCCAGTATCTATGCCGCTTCTGAAATAATGTAATTTAAATCCTGGGACATGTGGGTTTCTCGTCAGTGGTGTGGATTGTGTGCGATGATGTCTGTCATGTCTGTGACTTTGATCTGATTGTTGGCACCTCATCTGCAGTGATCTGACTGCTACTCGCTGATGTTTTCAAATGTTTAGTTTTAGTGAGTAAATTTATCTCTATAAAATCTCTATCGGACATTAGTTTCAGTAAATAGAGAGGTCTATGAACTACCTTCTTTTATTAATTATAATATTAATTATAATAAAATCTTTTTCTCTGCATATTGTTATTTAACACTAGTCAGAATTGTAGCTGATTTACTTGTGTATGTTGTGTGGTTTAATTACAGAGGGAAGATAAAGCGCATCGCCTTCCAGTTTACACCGTACAGTTGGGTGAAGTTCGAGTGGAGACCAGCATCTAGCCTGCGCCGTTGGCTGGCAGTGCTCGGTATCATCTTTATGGTCAGTGTGTGATCAGATCCATCCCGCAATAAAAAAAAAACGTTTTTAAGTATATACTATATAAGATCTCAGTGCACCAATACACTGAGCAATCAGTGTATTAGGGACATCTGGCAAAATATAATTTCTGATTACATGCCCTTGTTAGTGGTTATGTAACAGCACTAAATTAAGGTGTCCACTGTACAGCAGAAGTCAACATTTACCAGCTGTGGGTAAAACAGACGTTTTACCGCAGACAGGTATTTGGAGCATTTGAGGCAGGGTGCTCTTTTGTTGCAATTTTGGTTTGTTCCTGTACCATGTTATCATGGGTGTGTCAAGCTTTAAACTGCATTTAGCCAATTGTGGTTTAACACTTGCATATGAATGATGTTCATCCCCTTGTGATGTCTGTACCCCTGAATTAATCAGAAAATGATTCAGTGATAGTTTAGTGTATCATACTGTATAATAAATTGATTTTGTTTCCTTTGAGTGCAGGTTTTCAGTAATTACCCATTGTTTTAGCTGTTTATAGTCATAGTAGTATATGGATAAGTAGGT
>JAOUQV010000009.1:353645-366693 GCA_028565295.1 Aspidoras spilotus | reverse complement strand
CAATATCAATAAACACAAAACCCAGTTTCTCCAACTTTGGACAAATTATGACAGAATCACATCATTATATGGCCAAAGAATTGTCATGGCAACCATGATGGCAAAAAATACCGGTTTCTGACAACTCACAGCTTATAAATGCAGCAATATGTTGTTGGTTAACGTTTCTTCTCTTAATTATTTCTCTGAGCCATCCCAGTTTGCAATCCATAACCAAAGTATGCATGTCATAGTTTCCATTTTTCCAAGTGCCATTGTCTTGACTTGTTTGTTTGTCTGTTGTGCTAAGTTTAAACATCTATGAAATAATGCCAAGGCTGTGTTTATAAAAGTGCTCAAGCTGCTTCGAATTTGGATTTATAAGATGAGTTTCATTTACAAATACAAAAAATGTCATTTATTCATTTGCTTATTTGGTTATTCCTCTATTTATCTGTTTATTAGAGAAATTAATGGTATATAGAGTACTTTAGGTTTAAATAGACAATGATTCAACAAGACTTCCTGTTTTGTCCTAAGTTAGTACCTCACAGGAGCGGACTCTCAACACCACAGACGTTTCGGAACACATCCTCTGTGATAAACTAGGACTGATCTGAACAGACTGCTTGAAATATATTAAACCAGATGTGTTCATACACAGTCAGGAGCAGAGAATGAGACAGACACATAAGGGCAGACTAAGCGAGAGAAAGAGATAGAGAGAGAGAGAGAGAGAGAGAGAAAGGAGAAGGTGCACACACTATATAATATTAATTTATAGAAAATTTTTCATTTCTCCATATAGCTACATCAAAGCAATGCAGGCAGTATATATAATGCCATAATTATTCCAGACTGTACTTCCCAGCAGCCACCACACACCACATGATCTACCATGTGACATTGACTACGACTCCTTGTAATAACGTTAATTTAGATTTTTGCGTGCTTGTTTGTTCTTCACGCGTACAGCCTGTTCTGCCCGACATTGCAGAGGCCATAGATCAGCTTTTTGGGGTCTGCAAGAACATGATGAACATCACTGACTTGTAATTACACATTAAGTTTTTTGGCCTAGTTGTTGGTCTGTCTCCCAGTTATGCTCAGAATGTTGCTTCTTATCCTTACTTTGCTGAAAGCATCTTTCTGCTATTTTTCATACCATGGAGCAGTATGTTCCCTTGTTGTAACTCACTAATGGCACTGCTCTTCTGTCTTGCATCATAGAGAACATTGCTTCCTCTTATGGCTTCACAAAAGATGTAATTTACCTTATCGATTCACAAAGAGCATCACCTTGGATTCAATTTGTCAGGTGCTTTGGAAGTAGTGGTTTTGAGGGGCATGGCATGATTCTACCAGATGAAGCTACCCAGCAGCCACCACATACCAAATGATCTACCATGTGACATACAATATGTCTTACATTTGCCACGTTTTTACACACAAATTTAAATGTTTTCTGATAATTTGAGTTTCTGCATCCTGTTCAGTACGGTGTGATTTTTTTATGTCTGTATTTATTTTTACAAACATTCATGGTCTGTTTTGTTTGAAATCATGTTTGATCCAGTTTATGTTATGCCTTAGTTTTCCATGTTATGATTCTTTTAAATGATGTCATGATCTACTAACACTAAAACAATTCATGGTTTGGCAATAAGCCACCTTCAGTTTTATATAAAGTTCTATTCAATTGCCAGTGCATACATCTGTGCATTGCTGATATACTGTAGTATTGTAACGTGGTACAGTATGCAGGAAATGCTCTTTTATTGAAGCACCACATACATATAGCCAGAAGATGAACGAATTAACCCCAAAAAACCATCCTAACCCCATCAAACCTACTAAACTACACTCTGATGGTACATAATGTAAAAAAAACACTCTAACTAGCTCTAAAATCACTAACACATTTCCCCATTTAAAAGTTAGTTGAACTAAAGTTTGCTGCAGGTGTCTTTCCCCGTCACCCCTGCATTGTCTGAAACTTCATGGCTCTTCATGTCCCTCTTGGACCAATAAGGAGCTAACCCGTCACGACGATCCACCATTCTCTTTCTGCCAAGCACAATCCAGTATACAACTTCACCCAACTGTCCTTTAACTCGCACTTCGCCCAGGCTGATTGCAATTTTGGGCATTGTACCTTCCGCCTGCAGGGGTTGTAGAGCCACACAGGGGTCCCAAAATCAAATGGCTCACCACGGCAGCGAGTGTCATACGCTCTGCACTGTTTTCCCCAGCGTCTTGTTGATTAACCTGTGTGATGTGATGAATCTGATGCATGCGCGCCATCAACTCAGTCACATATTTTGAAGGTGGGAAGCTGTTTTCTCCCCCATCCGGTGAAACCCCAAACACAAGTTTGCCGGGAATACGGCCGAACATCAACAGAGCCGGTGTAAATCCAGTGGTTTCCTGGACAGCAGTACGGCTGTACTGCAATGAGCACCACAAGCAGATGTTTGTCCCAGTCTTGCTGATTTTCATGCTTTGCAGTTAATCCATAATTCACCCATGAAAGTTCATGATCAGCTCACTGTGCTCGTCGCAAATCCGCAAGTGATGTAAAATCCAGCCCCCAATCCATTCTGTTTTTTACAGTCACTGCAGCGCACCACCAATTTTCTATAACTCACTCCTCAGCGCACACACAATACCAGCAAGTTAAAACGTCACATGGCCGACGAGAAAGTGCATACGCATTCCCAAGCTGTTTTCCAACTATAAAGTCATACTCCTGTAAGATGGAAATCCATCGAGCTGTTTCTCTGGCTCCCAGAAACGCATCAGACAGGTGAGAGAAGCATGATCTGTCTGCAACAAAAACGGTAATCCATACATGCATGACCAGGAAATGTCTCAATCCCCCAACAACAGCCAATAATTTTCTTCACATCACAGAGTAATTCCGCTCTGCTTTGTTCAAACACCGGCTCAGCTCCATCTTGCACTTGGGATAGTATAGCTTCAAGATATTGGTGTCAGTGATGAAATCCCCCTACTCCTTCAGTTCGAAACGTTATGCATTTGTCAGTGAGATGGTGAAGTGGTGCTGCAATTTCTGCAAAGCCCTTCACAAAGCGACGGTAGTACGAAGCCAGCCCCAGAAAACTCCATAGTTGTTTTATATTTCATGGTGTTAGCCAGTCACGCACAGCTTCAGTCTTTTTCGGGTCTGTTTCAATACCCGACCTGGTAATCACATGTCCCTTACTCGCCGTTGCATGAATGAACATTTCTCGGGGTGTAATTTTAAATTCTTGTGCAGTCCCATTCTGAAACTGCAAACATGCCAGAGAAACGTGTAATTAAATCTTACAGGTGTTGTTTCTGTTTCAGGATTAATCTAATACTGCTACGCTCACACGGTTTATGCAAAACCAGAGTCCGGTGTCCTGCTTAACCCAGCAAGTGCCCATGTTGCCTGCATAACCCCGCAAACAACAAACGGAAGCCAAACAACCAACTACTTTCAGCATAGTCGATAATTGACGCAACATTTCTTAGGAAATCCGAACCAAGAATACAGCCTTAATCGGCCCCACCCAAAACAGAAGAACCAGTATCCACCAACGGGAGAACTCGATATCCGGTTATCGTACAATCCACATACGGCCCAACATGTCCATGCAACTTTGCCACCTAGTGTGAGGGAGAAAACCAATCAGGAGCACACGCTTCCCCCACTAGAGTGCTCCTCATATATTTCCCGCCGGCTGAGGAAAACTGCAATGCACTGCTCTATGTCCCTGCTTGCCACAGTGCCAGCATGTTAATAGCCATGTAATCTGTCTCTCTGCTGCAAAGAGCACGCTTCTGGGTGATCCAGTTTGCGCGTTGTTAAAAAGGATGACAAACTTTGCATGCTCAGCTTCTGTGATGGCCTCACCCAGTGTCTTTGGTTTTAAAATGTGTCTTTTTAGTTCTAATGGTGCCAGTGCATTAAGGAAATAATCCAACACGTGTTCTTGCTGTACAGCTTGTGGGAATCCTGGGTATGATGAGGAGTGAAATTTCTGCACACAGCACGCTAACTCGTGATAACGCTGCCGTCTAGCCGTTTGTAGTTGCTTCAATGCTGGCTCTGCCGGCCATCTCTCAAAACGCTCCTGTAGTGCCGCAGTGAGTTTGTTGATGCTGTACAAGCACTCTCTGCGTTTCTCCATGCAATGCTAGGCAAAGGAGGCTGGGCATTTTCCGGGGCATCCAGCCTGAGTCCTCCACAACAATCTCCAGCTGAGCATGATAAGCTTCCCGGTCTGCCTCGCCATCGTAGCGTCAAAGCTGTAACGTCTTTGGGCATGCTGGCCTCAGGCCTGCCTCTGCCGCCAGGCGGAAAGGCACTGTTTCCCAGCCATGCTGACACTGGCCCAGCCATCATCTCTGCAGCCATTTTTAGGTCAGCTTCTGCCGCTGAGATTGTTGCCGCTGTGCATGCCCGCAGATTGCTTTCATTTGGGAGAGCAAAACCACTTCTGACACCAAAGTAACATGGTACATCAAAGACACTGAACACAGCATGCAGGAAATGTTCTTTTATTGAAGCACCACATATATGCAGCCAGAAGCTGAATGAATTAACCCCCTTAAAATCACTCTAACCCTATCAAAACCACTAAACTACACTACGATGGTACAAGACATAAAATACACTCTAACTGACATAAATCACTTTAACTAAACATCAACATTACATAACACATTTGCCTCATTATACTAAACAATGAACACATTTAATAAAACATGAAAACATTTGGTAATTGTCCGGCACGCTGCATCCTAGAATGTCCAAGCCACGCCCACACCCTAATCCAAACATGCCGGATGACAAATTATTATAAAAAATGATCACAGACTTTATGTAATCTTGGCCACTCTTATCAAGTAGACACGGTTTCAGATGCAAGATACACTGACAGAAAAAAATAATGGACCTAATGACAGAATTAATGAAATAATTAGAATTCATTATTCATTCATTAATTAATTTAATTGTTGGGCTGCTACTTTCTTTATACTAAGCATAGTGTTCTTTGTTGTATAGTACAAACCCGATTCCAAAAATTTGGGACAAAGTACAAGTTGTAAATAAAAACGAAATGCAATGATGTGTGGGTTTTTAAAATTCCATATTTTATTCATAATAGAACATATGACATGAAATATCAAATGTTTAAACTGAGAAAATGTATAATTTAAAGAGAAAAATGAGGTGATTTAAAATTTTGTGACAACAACACATCTGAAACATGTTGGGACAAGGTCATGTTTACCACTGTGAGACAGCCCCTTTTTCTCTTTACAACAGTCTGTAAACGTTTGGGGACTAAGGAGACAAGTTACTGAAGTTGAATGATAGGAATGTTAACCCCATCTCGTCTAATGTAGAAATCTAGTTGTTCAACTGTCTTAATAATAATAATACATAAAATTTATACAGCGCCTATCAAGGTACCCTTTACAACAAAACAATAAACACATTCAATACAGTCAGTTGAAGAAGACATAGTTAATTAAAGGTTTTAATGAATTTTTAATAAGGATTTGAAGAGAGAAAGTGAAGAGTCATAGCGAAGAGAAGAGGAGAACGTTCCACAGAGTGGGGGCAGCCCCATTAAATAATCTACTACCAAAGGAGGACAGCCTAAACCTAGTTTTAGCCAACAGGCCAGCATCGGAGGACCTGAGTGAGCGCAGGGAAGTGTAGAGGGTCAGCAGATGGGAGGGCTTTAAAAATAAGGAGTAGTATTTTGTATTAGATTTGTTTATGTACAGTGAGCCAGTGGAGCTGCTCCATATCGGGGGTGATGTGCTTGTGTTTGCGGGTGGATGTCAGGATCCTAGCCGCAGCATACTGAATCAGTTGTAAAGGGTGTATTGTCTGTTTAGGAAAACTATAGAACACTTAATTGCAATAGTCCAGCCGAGAGGTTACAAATGTATTAACCAAAGACCAATATTGGACAGTCTGGACAAAAGAATGTTGTGATTTATTGTATCAAATGCGGCAGTGAGGTTTAGAAGTAATAGAATAGAGACCAGATATTTGTCAGCAAACAAAAGAAGGTCATTGAGAACACAGAGCAGTGCAGTATTACTATACTATGATATGGACGGAAACCAGTTTGACTGTCTTTTTTGTCATATCGTCCATTTTATAATTCAGCAAATGTTTTATATGGGTGCCCAGACCATTATTCTATGCATGATGCTGTAATTGATGCATTATGTGGTTTGGCATTGTCATGTCGGAAAATACAACTTCTTCCCTGAAATATACACTGTCTGCATATGTTGCTCTAGAACCTGGATACCTTTCAGCATTGATGGTGTCCTTCCAGATGTGTAAGCTGCCCATGCCACACACACTAATGCAGCCCTATACCATAAGAGATGCAGGCTTCTGAACTGAGTGCTGATAACAACTTGGTTCATCCTTCACCTCTTTAGTCCTAATGACTAGGCGTCCCTTCAAATTTTGATTCGTCTGACCACAAAACAGTTTTCCACTTTGCCACAGTCCATTTTAAATGAGCCTTGGCCCAGAGAAGATGCCTCCGCTTCTGAAACTTGTTTAGATACGACTTCTTCTTTGAACTATAGAGTTTTATATGGCAGCAGTAGATGGCAGATGGTGGATTGTGTTCACAGATAATGTTCTCTGGAAATATTTCTGAGCCCATTTTGTGATTTGAAATAGAGAAGCATGCCTGTATGTGAAGTTCCCGAAGGTCACTGCCAAACAGTATGGTTTTCCGGCCTTGATCCATACACACAGAGGTTCTTCCAGATTCTCTGAATTGTTTGATAATATTATGCACTGTAGATGATGACATGCTCAAACTCTTTGCAACTCTTTTACTCCTTTCTGATATTGCTCCACTATTTGTTGGTGCAGAATTAGGAGGATTGGTGATCCTATTCTCATCTTTACTTCTGAGAACCACTGCCACTCCAAGATGCTCTTTTTATAACCAGTCATGTTACTGACCTATTTCCAATTGAACTAATGAGTTGCAATTGTTTGTACCTTTAACTTTTCCAGCCTCTTATTGCCCTGTCCCAACTTTTTTGATATGTGTTGCTGTTAAGAAATTTCAAATGAGCCATTATTTGACATGAAATTTCAAAACGTCTGACTTTCGACTCTTTTATGTTGTCTATGTTCTATTGGGAATACAATATCAGTTTTTGAGATTTGTCCCAACTTTTTTGGAATCCGGTTTGTACAAAACTAGACCTTTTACACTGTAATTTGCAGTTTAGCCATACATCTACTTTTTGGAATCTTTTTCTATTTTTCTTTCTTTTATTTTTTTAAGTCATATCCTTTGACTGCAGTACCCTGTACCGGTATTCGGGACTGTAAAAGAAAATCAAGTCTAGTTAAAAACAGATGGCTGCTTAGTATAAATTAACTGTCTTTCTCTATAACAGAGCTCATTAGTTAATTTAAAGCAGCAGTCTTCATTTTGTCTGCAATGTGTTGCTTTTCCATTTGCTTAATCCAAGACTTGATACCACTCACTTAATCAGTTCATTGTAAACTTGTTTCAGACTGTGCAAAAGTTTTACAATGAATATTTGTCACAGTGTATGAGATTTTCCTAAATGAATTCTGAAGGAATTCAAAAAATCTGCAGTTTATTGACACCTGTATGCTGTATCAGTACATGGTCAACAGGCTTTGTTTTGTGCAGTAACATTTTATGAGGCATTTGTGAATGTATCTCTGTATTTTAGTGCTTGGTAAATGTTTTATCTTGCCCATGACAACTATTCATAAATGACAGTTCTTGATGCAGTGCCACCTGAGAGATCATAAATCATGGGTTTTGAATTGTGCCTTTGAACGTTATACACTGAAATATTCCTTAAATTGTTTAATGATAGTATGCATTTTACTGAAATCCCTTCCATTTTTTCTTTATGGAACACTGTCTTTGAATATTTCATCAATTTTCTTGTGTGAAAACTGGAGATCATCATTTCATCTATACTCCTCAAAGTCTACGTTATTCGTATGTACTGTTTTTCTACCAATTTATGATTATAATTTTCACCTTTCCTTACTAGACATAACCTATTATGTGAGAGCTGTAAGCTGTGATGTTAATTTATAAATGATATATAGTTGACCAGAAAAGAAACCATGAAATAACTAAGGTTCATACTGTCTTTAATAAAACAGAAGTCAGAGTAAATGTAAAAGAAGCTTAATTTTTTTTACAGTATTTTTAGAAAACAAGGAGAACGTAAAGATATAGAAAGGACCAAGGATGCCCTGCCTTTTTATTCATTCATTTGTTTTTTATACACACTTAATCCAAGTTCTAGGGTCATGGGAAAGCCGGTGCCCACCCGGCAACTCTGGGCACAACAGCAGGAACAACACAACACATTCACACACTAACAATTTAGAGACAGTAAATAGCCTATCATGCATGTCTTTGAAATGCAGGAGGAAACCAGAGTACCGGGAGAAAACCTGTGTGAACACGAGGAGAACGTGCAAACTTCACACAGAAATTTCCACCCGGGCTTAAACTCTCTTGCTGTGAGGCTGCAGCACTAACCACTGCGCCACCCATAATAATTATAACAATTTATACTTTATTGATTCCATAGGGAAATTCTTTATCTGCCTGGGAGCTCCCGGACCGGAGCAGTGTCCCCCTGTTGAGGCATACGGGGAACAGTAAGGCGTTTGGTGCCTTGCTCAACAGCACTTCACCTCTGCCTTGAGTGGTGATAGAACCTTTTGGTCTTCAGCCATCTACCCTATACATTATGCCACAGCTGCCCTAAGATAGCAGCGACTTGGGCTGTATTCAAATTAGTGAATTTAGAGATTCAGAGAGTGACTTAGAGGCAGTGTACTAACTTGCAGTGCTACATGTAGATAATGCACTACTCTGAATGATTCAGCCGTTACATATCTGATTCAACTATTACAAACCTGTTCTAGACACCAGCAGGCACTTCCTTTAGAAAACCACATGACACCTCCCAAAATCCCTGATCGACAACCAAGAAGGCATCAGAATTTCCTATTCTACACTTTCTCAATCACCCAGAGTACTAGTGTGTTTTATTATCTGTAATCCACTGTTTTAGGTTACCCCTTCAATTGGGCTGTCTATATCTTGTTCTCTAACAGTTTTATGTAAATTTCATGTTTTGGGAAGCTGCAAACATAGGTGCAATAATCAGGTGATCCATATGATGCAGTTGTCTCTGAAGTCTGGTCATAGTGGTGGTACTCAACCACACTCACATTAAGGCCAACAGTTTTTTTTACAGTGTTTGATTGTGAAAAACATACAATGCAAAACCTATTGGATTCTATTATATTAATTAAGAGTGACTATTCTTTGGTTGCAATTAAAGCCTGCAGCCACAGAGGTACATAGTGAAAGGTTCATGGCATAAAAAAGTCTGAATGCCGGTGATGAAAAAGCCATTTCTTTGGCTTGTGTGTGTATTAATGGTATTAATTAGCAGCATAATGTAAAAAGGGAGTGCAGTTCTTTATCTTTTCTGCAGGAGTTTGGGGTTTACACGATCTATCTGTGTTGGGTTTTTCAGGGTGCTACCATTGCCTCAGACAGTAGAAAAGCATGTACTGTATGTTACTGTATGTATGATTTCTTCATATTTTCTCTGAACAAACCATGTTGGCTTTTATGCAATTCATTTCACATATGTCAAGCAATCTTACAATTGATTAACACAAATTAATAATATTTAAGGAACTAGTAAGTTCCATAAAGTTCCATAAAGACATGGATGGCAGAGTTTGTTGTGGATAAACTTGATTGGCCTGACCTTAACCTAATAGAACACCTTTGGGATGAATTAAAGTGGAGACTGAGTGCAAGGCCTTCTCATCCAACATTAATGTGTGACCTCACAAATGCGCTTTTAGAAGAATGGTCAAAAATTCCCATAAGCACACTCCTAAACTATGTGGACAGAAGAGTTGAAGCTGTTTTAGCTGCAAAGGGTGGACTGACGTCATATTGAACCCTATGTATTAGCTCATATGTGAGTCAAGTCAGGTAAGCGAATACTTTTGGATATATAGTGTATATATATATATTTATAGTTCATGTATATGCACACTCATTAGTAAAAAGAAAAACAGCTATGGGGTTTTTGGGTGCATCCGAGAAGCGAGATGATATAAAATAACTAATCCATGGTTACGACAGACGTCACTGCCTTGATCAAACAGTCGAAAGGGTGTCAGCGCTCTATAAAGCTGGCTCCAGAAAGGGTTCACTGGTTTATTTGCTGTCCCAATTTGTTTTGGGGCTGCTTTGCCATGTCTTCTGGTTGGCCTCAGCAAGACTGTTAACACACAACACATTTTACACCATGTCATTAAAAGCCGCACTCTTTAAAACCTCAGCTTTATTTTTAGAATGTCTCTGTTCGAGGAGAAAAAAATGGATGGCGGCTTTGAATGCAGACTGGTGTGAACGTCCCATAAGATTCTTTTTGCAAAGCCCTCCACAGCGTTGCGCCAGCTCAAGCAGCACCTATAAAAGTTTAGAATTTAAATCATGAGGGCTCAGCCACCATGTTAGGAAGGAGAGGTCCTACATTTGAGAGACATTTGAAGTCTGTTACACTAATTTAAATCACACTCAGTAACGTTAGCACTCTTATAAATGCCAGACAAAGTAATAACAAGAAATGCGGTGATGAAGTTTACCTAATTTTCCCCTGCCATTGTCATTTTATGGACAACGGACAAGCTGATTTTATGGACCTACAAATAAAACAACTTAATTATACAGCAACAGTATCACTAGGTGAAAATTAATTTTCAGCATAATAAAACAAGTTTTACCAAAATAATTTAACCTCATTAGTGGTGTTGCCTCACAACAAGAATGATCATGACCTACACAGGGTGGGGTCCTGGATCCCCTCCAAGAGTTGGGAGTTTTTCTTGCTATTAATTTAACTACTGTATTTTAAACATTAAGTGAATTCATGGTAAGAAAAATAATAATAACTAGATGTGCATTTCCTGAAGGAACTGCTAGAGAGTTTGAAACTGTGTGTGTGTGTATGTAAACAGTTTGAGTGTTTCCGTGTTTGTATACACAGTTTTTGTGTGTGTGTGTCAGCAAGAGCCACTCTTTACTGTCACTCACTCCTGTTGATGTGCACCTGTTTGAAGAAAAAGGCAGTTTGCACATATTTACACATGCGTAACAGTAAAAAATCAAAAAATTAATGTATCTGTTCAAATAGAGAGAGGGCCCCTTAGTGATTGTTGTGATGTAAAATTAAATGAATTGAGCAGGAAATGTCAGCGTTATTACAGGTTGAACATGTTCTAGACACCAGCAGGCACTTCCTTTAGAAAACCACATGACACCTCCTAAAATCCCTGATCGACAACCAAGAAGGCATCAGAATTTCCTATTCTACACTTTCTCAATCACCCAGAGTACTAGTGTGTTTTATTATCTGTAATCCACTGTTTTAGGTTACCCCTTCAATTGGGCTGTCTATATCTTGTTCTCTAACAGTTTTATGTATATTTTAACCATTTCAAAACATGTTTTGGGAAGCTTCAAACATAGGTGAGATGATCAGGTATCCATATGATGCAGTTGTCTCTGAAGTCTGGTCATAGTGGTGGTACTCAACCACACTCACATTAAGGCTAACAGTTTTTTTACAGTGTTTGATTGTAAAAAACTTACAATGCAAAACCTATTGGATTCTATTCTAAAATCTAGGAAAATTAATTTTCATGGCCATAAAATTAACACTGAAGTGAAGCCTTTTCAATTGCTTGATGCCAAACAAATTCTCATAAAATGTCAGACATTACAATCTTTTAAGACTTTAGAAAAGACAAGTATGTTAAATATAAATACAGTTTCAAGGGGTACATATCGGGATTTTACACAAGATTTGACAGAGAAAAAAGAATGAAATGGATAAATCACTCTGACCTAGAGTGGAGATTATATCACCCTCTGTAGCTGGCCCTAATAGAAATGAATAGATTTAAAATAAAAGATTAATAAAAAGCTAAGTATGAGAATAATCTATCCATAATTAGACTTAATGGGCCCTGGTTGCCTCGGGTCTGAGCTTTTCGATTTTTCATGGGTGTAGCTCAAAAAATGACATAATGAGTTATGCATGTTTGAAAAGCACCTCTATTTATTCATACGGAAAATTAAAACATATTAAAATTACATTTTTTAAAAACCATATATAGCAAAGGTCTTATCATGATTATATACAAAATGGTGTTGGACTGAAGTCTGTATGGTGATTAGGGATATATAATTATTTCGTAAATGTGCTTAAGGATAAGAAAAATAATTACAAACCCGGTTCCAAAAAAATTGGAACAAAGTACAAACTGTAAACAAAAACGGAATGTAATAATTTATAAATGTTAAAAACTGATTTTGTATTCACAATAGAACATAGGCAACATATCGAATGTCGAATTTCATGCCAAATATTGGCTCATTTGAAATTTCGTGACAGCAACACATCTCAAATAAGTTGGGATAGGGAAAGAAAAGGCTGGAAAGGTACAAATAATTGAATCTACAATAGGCAAGCAGGTTTGTGTTAATAAATCAACTGTGGGATCATTTATAAGAAAATGGAAGACATACAAGACCATTGATAAGCTCCCTCGATTTGGGGCCTATGCAAGATTTCATCCCGTAGGGTCAAAATAATTATGAGATCAGTGAGCAAAAATCCAGAGGTTCTTGATGAATGAACTGCAGAAAGCTGAAACCAAAGTAAAAAGGCTACCACCAGTAACACACTATGCTGGATAGGGACTCAAATCTTGCAGTGCCAGACATGTTCGGGGAAGTGGTTAAGGAACCAACCTTACGACTCGAAGGTCCCTGGTTCGATTCCAGGTAGCGACAAGTCATGGCTAAAGTGCCCTTGGGCAAGGCACCTAACCCCCAGTTGCTCCTGTGCTGGCTGCTCACTGCTCCGGGCACGTGTGCTCACTTCACCTGTGTGTGTGTGTATTTGTGTGTTTCACTGC
>JAOUQV010000009.1:328810-353545 GCA_028565295.1 Aspidoras spilotus | reverse complement strand
CCTGTGCTGGCTGCTCACTGCTCCGGGCACGTGTGCTCACTTCACCTGTGTGTGTGTGTATTTGTGTGTTTCACTGCCTGGATGGGTTAAATGCAGAGGACCAATTCCTCTGGGTGCAAACATAGTGGCAAAAATGTATCACTTTCACTTTCATGTCCCCCTGCTTAAGCCAGTACATGTCCAGGCCCATCTGAAGTTTGCCAGAGAGCATATGGATGACCCATAAGAGGATTGGGAGAATATCATGTGGTCAGATGAAAACAAAATAGAACTTTATTTTAAAAAATCAAATCGTCGTGTTTGGTGGAAGAATTGCATCCCTAAAACACCACACCTACTGTGAAGCATAGGCGTGTACATTATGCTTTAGGGCTGATTTTCTGCAAATGGGACAGGACGGCTGATCTGTGTTACCGGAGAAATTAAGAATGCCATGTATCATGAGACTTTAACCTCTTCCCATCAATGAGAGCATTGAAGATGGAACGTGGCTCTGTCTTCCAATAAGACAATAATCCCAAACTCACCGCTCGGGCCATGAAGAAGTGGCTCTGTAAAAAACATTTCAAGGTCCTAGAGTGGCCTAGCTAGTCTCCAGACTTCAACTCTATAGAAAATATGTGGAGGGAGTTGAAAGTCCATGTTGCCTAGCAACAGCCCAAAATATCACTGCTATAGAGGATACCTGAATTGAGGAATTGGCCCAAATACCAGCTTTGACCTCTGGTATTGCCAACAAAGTTTGTTACTATGTATTGAGTTGAAATGTTGTGATTGACCAAATACTTATTCTCCACCATGATTTTTTAAAATTCTTTAAAAATCCAGTTTTTCTTCTCATTTGGTCTTTCATAGTTTAACTATGTGGCTGACTAAACACTTTTTATTACCTTTATTGTATTCCTGTGTGTTTCACTTGCGTATGCTTAGTAAGTTTATGTATTTCCTTACACTCTTATTCTGTTGTGGGAATGAGGTCTGAAAATTGCTCTAAAAATATTTTTTTTGAAGAAGGAGCAGAACGAAAAAAATAAAATAATATGAGAAAAGGTATTTTACAACACATTTTCTTCTAATCATTTAATCTTTTATTAATTTTACTTCTCTGCTAAAGATACATATACACAACATGTACATACGAATAAAAGGAAGGTCCATATGACACACTGTAGTAATGGTGTTTGTGGAAATCAGGATTGTGCAAAGAAATAGTTAAATAAAAGCAGTACTGTATATTCATGAAGCCTGGCATGGGTCACTGGTCTTTTTCTTCCACCAGACTCAGAGAGGAAAGAATTATAAGATTATTAGTTGCAGGATGCAGTAAATTATACCTGTTGGACAGAAAAATGGAGAAAATGTCTGTTGAGGGGGACCACATGGTCATTTTCTATGTAATGGATCAGGAAGAGGAAAGGACTAAACCGTGTTTAGGTTCCTGTAAAGACAGGTAGAAGGGAAAAAGAAAGTGAGAGAGAGAGTGTGTGAGAGAGAGAGAGAGTTTAGCCTTGGGCAAAGGAAAGGAGTGTTTTGTTTGTGCTACTTGAATTAGCCTAATAATTCCACTTGGCTCAGGATCAAAACATTCACAAAAGCTCCCACTCTCATCATCCCAGTAAAGTCTTTATACTTGAAAAAAGATTTAGCGCTTAGCTTTTCACTTCTATCACTCTCGAAAGACATTTAAAACCACAATGAGTTACAACAAGGAATCTTGTTGGATCTTTTTTACCACACAGGACATGGTATTGTCATTTAAAAATGCAGATCCCGTTACTGTAATTTTTTTAGACTTTTACAAAAACTAACCAAGGATGTGCGGTTCATGGAAGGCAGATAGAGCTCTGCCTTACCTGTCATTGTGAACAGAAAAAAAAAATAATAATCAATTTATTTCCTATACACGCTTAATTCTATTTTTAGGGTCACAGGAAAGCCAGTTCCCACCCAGCAACTCCCACCCAGCAACCCGGGGCTTAAACCTGGGATCTTCTTGCTGTGAAGCCATGGCACTATCCACTGTGCCACCGTGCCGCCACAACTAATGATAAAAACTAAAATAATATTATTATTTGTTCAGTGCAGCATGTTGGCGTAGTGGACAGCACTGCTAGGGTCAATTCCGAAGGGCGATGCCATGTCCATAATCACTTAAATCGCCTTTCTTTCGCATTCTGATAATCGGTTTGCACTTCAGCAAGTTGTCTTGACCACATGCCTAAATGCATTGAGTTGCGGCCATATAATATATGCGGGCATATAAGCAATAGAACAGAACTAATAAAGTGGCTGGTGAGTGTATATGAATAGACTGATGGTAAATTTAGAATACATTGCTGTGCAGATCTAATGTGCTATATATTTCTATCTTAGAGGATATAAATGTAGCATTATTCCTTGGACAAATATTTCTCTTACCTGTGTGTGTAATGTATAGTCATATGAGATATGGAACATCTATATATTAATGTACAAGCAACCAATTAATACATGAAATCATCATTGCCTCAACAGCCTCACTGGTCTACACTCACTGAACAAATATACCTATTTAAACAATAGTTTCATCTTTAACTGATTTATTATTAGGTGTTTTGTTTCACATTGCTTCTTAAAATTAAAAAGAATCATCAAAAAAGGTACTGGAGCTCTTGCAGTAATTTTGATAGATATACCATAATCCTAGTAAATTGACAGAAGATGGAAATTGCATGGAATTTTCAATCCCAAGTAAAATAAGAAAAATGGCAGAAAAGTGAAAATTCATAAAACATCTCCTCCCTGTTGCAATAAATATGGCATCTGACTCACATGAGAATATTTATAGTAGGAAATATCAGGAAAACTAATACCTTCACATGAAAAAGATTTAATACTGAAGTAATAGGCAAATACTGTCAAATCTCAGCCTTTACAAAATTACCTATGCAAACAGACAAGTCGTATAATTTTAATATAGACTCAAGTATTAGACCTTTTCTTACAAGACGGAGTTGCAAAAAAAGCAAACATAAATGGCACATGAGGTGACAGGTTCAGGGGGCTGCTGGAGACACACACCACTGTGCTGACACGCACACACAGACCGACAGGCACGAGGCAGAAACAAATAGACATACAGTGTCATGGTAAATCACAGCCCCAGGAAGAAGACTGCCGTACAGAAGACTGTGGTTTGTGGACGTGCATTGTCCTGTGAGTTGTATAAATTTTAGTCTTCAGCTGTTCAGTGACCATTGCACTTTCATAAGTTTTTATTGATTGTTGAACCTTTTTTCCTGACGACGTGCATATACTTGCTCTTGAGAATTCCAGAAGTGTAAGCATCCAGCAATTTTCCAGCTAATGCTTGACTCATAACGTTTCTTGTAGGCTGTATTTGACGATGTTTCCATTCCATACTCACATTGTAGATCATTTTTGACTTACTCTCATAGTTTTGCTAAAGTGATTGTTACTGGTAGCTGAAAGGTAAATTGACCCTGCAAACAGAGCGAGAGAGTTTGTGTGTCTGTGTGTGTGTGAGAGAGAGAGAAAGTGATAGAGAGAGGCTTCTGTTAAAACACTGCCTGCATCCATTATCATGTACTTCCGTACTGAACAGTACATGAAAGCAGTATGCCAGAGTAATAAACATGTCGAATGTGCAGTATGTATCAAGCAGTATGCCAAAAGTTCCTGGATGACATACTGAATTAGGAAAAGTGAGTACGTGAGCGGAGCACATTGTTCTATATCTGATAAGGAGAAATGGCCAAGAGCGGATAATTAGCTGTTTACAGGTGTAAGTAATATATAACTTGATAAATGCACAGGAAGATGCCACAAGAAGATGATGAAAGGTATCTAAAATATTGGGCAGTGGGCTTTTAATGACGAGTGGTGGGACACTTATGTGATGTGACATTGCATTTGTATGATGGTTGACCTCTAGTGTGTTAAGATTATGCATACTGCATTCAGACATACTAGAAGCATGTACTGCCTCAACTCTAGAACACCTTGAGTACGCAATTTCAGTTGCAGTCACTGTTTTTTTGGTTTGCCACTAGATCCAATTGAAAATCTATTTATCCTTTGATGGTAATGCTTTGCTTGACAATTTTATTAAGATAATCACTTATCCATTCATATCTGCCTGGCTATAAACAGTGCTGTCAATAAATAGGCATGAGATGTTTACAATATATTACATGTATTAGTTTTCTATAAACACTTAATCCTAGTCAGGGTCATGAGGAGGCTGGTAGGTGAAGCAATGATATACAGGATATAATGATAAAGTTTAAATAAGGGTTTTTTATCTCCAATGAGCAAGCCGGATGGCGACAGTGGCAAAGCAAAACTCCCTGAGATAATAATAAGAAGAAGCCTTGAGAGGAACCAGACTCTGGAATCCCATCCTTATTTGGATGGTAATAGATTTAACAGTCTGTAAAATAGTCTGTATGTTTATCCACAGGATGGATCAAGACATGATCAGGATCAGCACTCTCTCAGTAGTAGTGTGTGTAACTCAGCAAAAAATTGGAAGTAGCAGAGAAATAAATACTTAGACATGATCATAGTAATAATATAAAAACTATAAAATTTGTGCTACCTGAGTAAAACTCAGCTAAGAATAGCAATAGCAGCCTTAAGAATAGCAGCCATCCCAGAAGATTTAAAGCTGTTTTTTTAAATATAGTGTATGTCGTGAGCCTAGACTTGAACATTGAGTCTAAATAACGAAAATTAATTAGAAGAATGTTCCACAACTGAAAGAATTTGTAAAAGAAAGCTCTGCCACCCATTGTATATTTCTTTATTCAGGAAACCTGTAAACAGCCTGCACCTTTTGATTGAAGTACATGAGGTGGGTCATAAAATATTTATAGTTTACTTAGATATTGTAAGGTGAGACCATTTAGACCTTGCGAGTAGTAGAAGTTTATAGTCGATACGTAATTTAACTGAAAGCCAATAAAGTGTAAGTTAGACGGGTGATATCTTTTAGTTCTAGTAAGAACTCTGGCTGCAGTGTTGTGGAGTAGCTAAAGCTTGTGTATACACCTTCAGAAAAATACAGACAATTTAAAGATTATAGAATGTCAGTGTATTTGTTAGCATGGCAATGCTTCTAAGATAAAAGTAGGTTGCCCTGGTAATGTTATCTTCATGAGATTCAAATAAAAGCCTGGAGTCAGTAATCACACCAAGATCTTTACTGGTTCTTAGGATGTGAAAAAAATACCATCCAGAGTTTAAGTATAACCTACTACTAGACTTCTTTTTCACAAAACCTGGTTTACAAAGATTTAAGGGTCTGAAAGGTAATAATCACTGAAAACGTCTGGCAATTTCAACAATATTTAGCTCCCAGATATCATTTTTATCACTTTTTTAATTTTTACTCTGTTATAATGGCATCATGCAAACTTGAAACAGAGAGAGAAAGATACTTAAATACATTTTTTACTTCACCGAATGTGTCTAAAATACTTACAGCATATGTTCAAATAGAAACTCCATTTAAAGGTATAATGGAAGAGAGGTCAATTTCTATTTAATTAATAATAATACTAATAATAAAAATAATAATAATAATGGTTATTGAATGTCTAAACCCTCTTTTATTAACTGTTTTGATGTGCGAATTAATGCTTAGAACCTGTAGTCACCTCTTGTGTCTACATCAATTATTATTACTGATTAGCTTTCAGGATGTACTGTATTAGTCTCCCTTTTAATATCACCACCTATGCAATTAGTTCTACCATTATAACTAACTTAAAAATGATGTATTAATACATTTATCTAAAGGTGAATATTGCAAAATATTCCATTACCAGCTGAACAGCTGCCAGATTGACCAGTAAACGAATAAATGTAATGAGTAAGGATCCTGACTTCTCCTGCGTGTTTGGCAATGTGTGTTTGACTCCACAGACACATAACTAATTCAGCACAGTTACATCTATAAAATCTTACAGCAACAAACTGAAAAAATGGTAAAATACATTTTAACTTGGCCACACAGAATTTGTTAGTCATGGCAAGTATGACTTTTAAACTTTTGTATGCTAGTATGCTGGTTATACAAATACATTTAGTACACAACTACACTACTATACGTAGATTTTGGGGCATTTTATAATTATGTCATCACCAGGGGTGGCATAGTTACCTTGAAAAAATAATTTGATTACATGATTTAAAAAATAAGTTAGATTACAAGTTTGAGTTACATTCAGCAGCTGCAGACAACATCCCTGCAGCCCCCTGGTGACATGTACAGCATTTTTATTCCCTTCCTTTTCGTGGCATACCTCCACCTCTCCACATTCTGTTCTAGCTGTTCCCTGCTCTCACTACAGAATACGATGTCATCTTCAAACATCATAGTCCACAGTGATTCCTGTCTGACCTCATCTGTTAGTCTGTCTATCACCAGAGCAAACAAGAAGGGGCTCAAAGCCGATCCTTGATGCAGTCCCACCTTTACCTTAAAGCTATCTGTCACTCCTACAGCACATCACACTACTGTCATGCTGTTCTCATACATGTCCTGCACCAATTTTCAGCCACTCAAACAACACCACAGTTCCTACCTCGGCACCCTATCATAAGCATTCTCTAAATCCACAAAGACACAGTCTAGATCTTTCTGCCCTCTATACTTCTCTGTCAGCATTCTGAAATTAAAAATTGCATCTGTGGTGATCTTTCATGTCATGAAACCATACTGCTGCTCACAAACAGTCACTTCCTATATAGCCCTAGCTTCCACAACTCACTCTCTCATATCTTCATTGTGTGATTTATTTACTGTATGCCCCTGTAATTGGTACAGCTCTGCTTGTTTTTATAAAGTACACTTCTCCTTCATTCTTCAGGCATCATTTTATTCTCAAGAATCTCACTTAATATTTTAGTCTAAAACAACACTCCCATCTCTCCATTTCCATACCTCTACTGGTATGTCATCAGGTCTGACTGCTTACCGTCTTTCCACTGTCCAGTTAACACACAAAGTACCTTTTTGCCTGTCTTATCCCTATTGCTGCTGCTACCCAGTTAACTGGAAGCTCTTTACTACCCACCAAAGCATTTCTCAACTCCTTTCTCAACCTCCATCATTTGGTCCTCTATCCTTTTTCTAACCACCAGAGTCATCCTGCAAACCATTTATTTATTTTATTTATTTATTGTTAAACGTCATCCTCAGCACCAGTGGCTATTCTAATGACAGGAACACGGTCATACTCTTACACAAGTCTCATATAAAACTCAAAGCCACATATCAATACACAAGTTAATGACTATTTAGCATTTCCAATTTACCTAGAGTGCATGTCTTTGGAATGTGGGAGGAAACCTGAGCACCCGGAGCAAACCCACGCGAACACGGGGAGAACATGCATACTCCACACAGAATTGTCGAATTCTGGGTCCTCTTGCTATGAGGCCACAACACTATCCACTGCACCACCTTGCCGCCCACAAACCCTGATCCAATGTTGTCTAGCTACACTCTCCCATGCCACTATCTTACAGTCTCCAATCTATTTTAAGCAACCTCGTATACACAGGATGTAGTCTACCCGTGTGCTCCTGCCTCCACTGTTGTAGGCCTCCTGTGTGCCACCTTCAAAATTTATATCTTTAACAGCAAACTTGCTCTCTCCTCTCTGAGAATGCTCTCTACCACTTCATCTAGCTCCGTCCAGAATCGCTCTTTCTCCCCCAACTCACAGCCAACTTGTGGTGCAAAGCCACTGACAACATTTACCATTACACCTTCAATTTCTAGCTTCATCACCCTATCTGACACTCTTCACATCAACAGCACTCTTTACATAGTCCTCCTTCAGGAACAACCAGACTCAATTTCTCTTCTTATCCAAACCATAATAAAACAGTTTAAAACCAGCACCAATTGTTGAGGGTCTTGTTACCCTTTCACGTTGTCTCCTGCACACACATAATATCTACCTTTCTTCTCTGCATCTTGTCAGTCAGTTCCGTACATTTCACTGTCATTGTCTCTACAGTCAGGGTTGCTACCTTCAGACCTACATTCTTGACTATCATGTTCTCTCTCTGTCTCCTCACACGCTTTCCTCCTCGTTGTCTTTGGCAAACTGTAGCCCAATTTCTGACAGTACCCTGTTTGCCATCCTGGTGGCGGTTGTTGTTAACCCTGAGCCACGACCAATCTGGTATGGAGGAACATTAAAGGGGTGGCATTACAGTTTTGGCAAATATTTTACGCCGGATGCCCTTCCTGATGCAACCATCACAATTTTCCTGGGCTTGGGACAGACACTAAAAGTACACTTGCTTGTGCTCTTTAATAGCTCATACTGAGCAACAGTTACTGGAAATGTTTAGTTGTAGTTATTTCTCAAAGGGAGGTCACACAAGATAATTTAAGCAAAGGTTTAAATACTTTGCCATTAACAAATATGTAATTTTTTTTATGTTTGATGTTACGATAAAGCATAAAAGGAAGAAAATAGTCATCTCAAGCCTCTTCTCATCTATTTAGCATAATATTTATAACTCAGTGATAAAAAGCGCAGAAGCAGCTGCAAATAAAAATAAATGTTTTGACTTGATGCAAATATTACTATTACTAGTTGACTAGTGGGAACCCTGCATAACCTACATCTCGTACATTTGGTTATTTTTGCACCTATACTAGACACACTGGGGAAAAAATATAACCTGTCATTCTATTTTTAGCGTTGAAAAAATAATCCCACAATCAGTCAATCTACACGGATCATCCAAGTGTAGGGCAGAATTTAGACACTGGGTTTTTTCAGTCAAAACATGAGATCCTGTAATGTTCCTCTCTGGCTAAAGTAGATTAAAGAGGTGCCAACTTCACATGTGTATCCTGACCAAGTTCACTTTAACTCAGACAGTATTTATTTACCAGTAAAGCTATTTTAAACAGAAACATTTATTGCTCAAATATTTTGGCACCCTATAATTAAAAGAATGTTTATATTACATAACAGACCAAAAATCTTCATCATAATGAATGATGCTTAGTTTAGGTGCAATAGTGTGGCAAATGTGACAGTCAAACCATCCAAGCCTGACACAACACTGTTCCAAAAATATATTAAGCACTATCCTACTCAGTAACTAACAGCTGCCATACATCTCTGGCCTTTGGTTTGAAAGTACTTCGAAACCACAGCCAAACCAAAGAATATAAAACTGGCTAAAAGGGTGGTCATATAAATATGTGCCTTACCCCATAAATACTCCCATGTCCACACTTTGTGAAAAACAGTCTGGTTTGAAGATAATGACTAGCAAAATACAATAAACCCATTATTTCTGCTGATTTACTTTCAGCATTACATTATAAATAGCAATATTGTATTCACATAACGATCACCAGATTAGGAAAATCTGGCTAATAACAGACAGGTCGACATTTTTAATTACTTACACCATGAAAAATGGCAGGAATCAGATACCATAAGGTGGTGAAGCTCCTCCATATGCAGGTTGACTCATGTCTGCTGCAAAGCCTCTACAAGTTCATCTTACTAGCTTGGCATGACGCTATTGTGGCAATTAGCTGGATGTGTGTTAATGGTTCCTCTACTGGTGGCACACCTGTGATACTGTTTTCTGAAATACTTATACAACACTCAGTTTACCCATAGCTGGAAAATGTTGCCTTTTTTATCTTTTGATATGCAGTAGACACAGGAACATTCTAAATATACTGTATATAAAGCTTTCTATATGTATTTTTTCACATATTCTGACTGAAAATACATAATAAGGTTTTAAGGATTTTAATTCCTTTGTATGTGGCCATAATGGTAGAGAGCCAGACTGGCAGTAAATGTATAATCAGGGTTACTGTATAGCCTATTAAGTTTAGTCTAGTTCCTTCGGAATGGTTTGAATTATTTCACCGCACAGTAAAAAGTCAAGGGGCCAGAAATTTGCAAGGTGGTTGCAACTGCAAAAAGCCCCCAAGAGACAGATATCCTGTGGAGAAGTCTTCAAGGCACTATGGCGGAAAGCGTGGCTGGAATGAAGACTTTAAATGAGCAAGTATGTTTTTAATGAGGGGTGTACAACATCCCATGCTTGTGCAGGCTCGAAGATACAGCCTGTGCAAAATATGAATAATGTATGACTGCAGTTTTGTGCCAGTTCACATATAATATGAACTAGTTTAAAGTTCAGTTTATACAAATTTAAATCAGGTAATTCACGTCTTCATAGTTCAGAAACAGTTCAGAAAGAATTGATTAATATTCTCAAAAACATGTGTGTGGCGACTGCAAGCTCTGGCCATGCTCGGCTGTGTTTTGATGTCCTCATATGGCATGCCATAAATGTGAACTGCATTCAGTCGTGTGAGACTAAACACAGTTCATGTTTATGTCACGTTGCAAAAATAAACAACTGTGTTTCATTCCTGTGGGTATGAACATAGCTCTCATTAACGATCGCTATTTGCAAACTCATTCGCTCAGTTCAGTCTACACAAACAATATGAACGTATTGATTGAACATCATTTATTGAACGTCTTCACGCACAACACTGTTACTTTGACTGGTCAATCATGAAGCTGTTTATAACCTGATAAACCCTGCTCTAGTGTTTCCTGGATTTACACCTGTATTACCTCTATATCTTAACAAGAAAGAGCATCTCATAACCACCCATGTCTGCATTAGCAGTTAGCTGCTGAGACAAGTAGTTTCTTACTCTTGGTACACTGGTGATACTGTTGTAAGAATAATTCCACAAGCCACACAGCCTTTTCATATGATATTGCAGCAGTTTATGTGAGTGAAGCACAGGACATTTCTTTTGAGAACTGTCATTATCTGGCAGAAACCTAATGCAATCATGTATAGCCAGGTGCCAAAATCTCAACAGGATGTCAAAATATGTGGATCTGAGTATAAGGGCAATAACATAAGGGTTAGCAGTCTGACCTCCATCTAGTTCCAAGATATCTGGGGTCATGTAGTTCAGAAATCAATGTATTGCATTAGAAAAGAAGGACATACTTTCAATTATTTTTCTTCGTACTAAATTTGAAAACGGAAATTATTTCATGAATGCTTTTTTTTTTGTTTTGTTTGTCTCCCTGAAGACTGTAAATGAAGACCTGTGAAGATCTGGACTGCAGGCAGGCCGAAAAAGCACACACATTTTAAAGCCACAATGTTGTTAAACATTGGCACCTGAATGTTTGATGCTTTCTAAAGAACAATTCTTCAGATGTTACACCATGAGGTTTTGTCTTGTGGAATCTAATAAGGATGCATGCTTTTACTCGTCCATGAGCAACTACTCTGGATTACCTTAAAACCAGAATCACAGAAGTGGAAAAAGACATTTCAAGAGGTATTTGGGACATCTATTTTTTGATGTTGTCTATACTATTTTTTGTATTTCTGTCATGTTGCCACGGAAAATATTATTTGAATTAGGGTATAAGTAAAGAATATTAATGTAGCTATATCAACAATATGTTAATCATATGCACGCTAGCTAGGTGAACTTATCTGTTTGGTGAAATCAGGTATTTTTGAGAAGGAAATGAACAGTGAGGTCAGTAACATCTTACTCTAGTCTGATCACTTTTTTTCAGTAACGAGTAACTAATTTCAATCCAGTAATCAGACTAAAGTTAATTATTTAAGTATATTTTTGCTTATATCACATCTCCAAAAAGTTGGGACACGGCTATGTTTACCACTGTGAGACATTTTTGTGAGACCCTTTTCTCCTTACAACAGTCTCTAAACATCTGGGGATTGAAGAGACAAGTTGCTGAGGGATAGGAATGTTAACCCATTTTTGTCTAATGTATGATTCTAAATGATTTTCTTTCTATCTGGACTGCAGACTGGTCAGTTCAGTACTCGGACCCTTATTCTACGGCGCCATGATGCTGTAATTGATGCAGTATGTGGTTTGGCATTGTTATGTTCAAAAAAGCAAGGTTTTTATGTGAAAGAGATGTCGGCTGCATGGAAGCATATGTTGCTCTAGAACCTGAATATATTTTTCAACATTGATGGTGTTCTTACAGATGTGTAATCTACCCATGCCACATGCACTAATGCAATCAGACCCCATACCATCAGAGATGCAGGTTTCTTGGGTCGTCCTTCTCATCTTTAGTCCGAATGACACGGCGACAGTTCATTTTAAAAGAGCCTTAACCCAGATAACTACAGAGATTTAACTGGCAACAGCGGATGGCACGGTAAACTGTGTTGGCAAATAATGTTCTCTGGAAATATTCCTGAGCCCATTTTGTGATTTCCAATACAGAAGCATACCTGTATGCAGTGCTGTCTAAGGTCCCGAAGTTCACGGGCACCCAGCGTGGTTTTTCGGCCTTGACCTTTAGGCACAGAGATTCATAGAGTTTCTCTGAATCTTTTGATGATATTATGCACTGTAGATGATCATAGATTTAAACTCTTTGCAATTTTACACTGTCAAACTCCTTTCTGATATCGCTCCACTATTTGTCGGTGTAGAATTAGGAGGATTGGTGATCCTCTTCCATCTCTACTTCCCGAGAGCCGCTTCCAGTTCAAGATGCTCTTTTCATACCAATTCATGTTAATGACCTTTTGCTAATTGGTTCTCCAGCTGCTCCTTTTTTGTACCTTTAATTTTTCCAGCCTCTTATTGCCCGTCCCAACTTTTTTGAGATGTGTTGCTGTCAAAAAAATGTCCAATGAGCAAATATTTATCATGAAATTTTTCAACTTTTGATATTTGTAAATGATTGCATTCAGATTTTTATTTACAGTTTGTACTTTGTCCTAAATGTTTTTACATTTTGATTTGTATTTAAAATACAAACCATATAATAATATAATATAATATAATATAATATAATATAATATAATATAATATAATATAATATAATATAATATAATATGTTAGTTAATAGAATGCTACGTTATTAGCACAAATATTGTGGGGGGAAAAATCTCATATTTGGTGGCGGGCCATAGAAAACCTGCAAAAGTTAGGGTAATTATTCCATAAATGAATAAGAGCAGTGTAGGCATTGCAGAGAGTTCAAACATAGCCTTCTGGAGAACAGGGTGGCTCATTGGCTTGGCATGGAGCGGTATGACGTGACATGTCAAATAAATGTCTACACAGAAATTCGTCCACCTTACAAAAATTTACCTTTCAATTAACTATGTCTCTCTCTCTTTCTCTCTCTCTCTCTCTCTCTCTCTCTCACTCTCTCGCTCAGCTAAACGTTTAGTGTTGTGCTCTTTCTTGTGCTTTTTGCCCATTAAATAGGTACAAGTGTTATACACTGTAAGTGTGTGGGCCCTTAAAAGCCATTTTAAGAGAGCCAGACTGCTATGAAATCATTGGAACTGACAGCGAACGCTTACTGGAAACAAATAAGAACAGTAGGATCCATAAGAAAATCAGAACTGGTCGAGAATTAAACCAAATTATATATGCAATCCAGGGACAAAGCCGAAAGATGAAGAAGAAGAAGAAGAAGAAGAAGATATATGCATTCCAGTAAAAAAAATATCTACAAACTGGCTGTAGTTTTTAATTAAGTCAACTTTCAGGACAGATATAATATTCTCGACATAACCTCCATGTTCTTTTTTCATCTTTCAATAAGCTTTTGCCATTCCTCATTCCCCTGTGCAGTTAGAAGCCACAGTGTGGTTAACCTTTGATCCTTTCTGGTATAATACTTTAATTCAATGCTGAAACAATATTAGACCCTCAGGTCATTCGGACATGGACCATTCTGCTCAAAACACAGACACATGGCCTCTTTATATTTATATTTATATCATGGACCATTGCACTGGATTTATTGTTTACATGTCCATTACATTTCATATACTTTTTCTATTCTATTTAACTATATTTTATACTAGTTTTATACTTGTTAGCATTTATAAGTTCATAAATCGTCATGGGTGGCACGGAGTAATGTAAATTGTAATGGGTGGCACAGTGACACAGTAGTAGTGCTGTGGCCTCACATCAAAAGGATTCCGGGTTTGATCCCTGGATGGGGCATGTTCTTCCCGTGATCATTCTAAAGACATGAGTACTAGGTTAATTCGTGTCTCTTAGTGTGTGAATGTGTCTGATTGTGTCCTATGATAGATTGGCGCCCTGTCTAGGGTTGTGCCTGCACTTGCACCGGATGGGCATGGGCTGGCCTGCGACCCCTATGAGAAAGAAAATGAATTAATGTACTAATTGTAAATTGTAATGTAAATAATGCAGGCACAGAAACAAAACCCATTCAAAAATGTGGGGGAGATTCACCAAAACTGGACTGCCGCTTGAGTCAGTGTCTCAAAACCCAACGTGCACACACATATGCAAGACATGGGTTTCAGCTGTTGCATTCTTTGTGTCAAGCCACTCATGAACAAAAGACTCTAAAGTGTCTAAAGAAAAAAGGGACTGGACTGTTGCTGAGTGGTCCAAAGTTAAGTTCTCTGATATAAGTAAATTTTGCATTTCCACAGAATCCATGTCACTTGAGGTCTGGTTAAAAGTTTCCACAGTCAGTGATGGCCTGGGAAGGCATGTCATCTGCTGGTGTTGGTCCACTGTGTTTTCTGAGGTCCAAGGTCAATGCAGCTGTCTACCTGGAATAGCTCACGTTTCCTGCTGCTAATTTTTGAGAGATGCTGATTTCATTTTCCAACAGGACTTGGCACCTGCACACAGTGCCAAAGCTACAAGTACCTGGTTTAAGAACCATGGTATCCCTGTTCTTTATTGTCCAGCAAACTTAACTTAACACTATATAAAATATATTGGGTACACCAGACCCAACAATGCAGAATAGCTGAAGGCCACTGTCGGAGCAACCTTGGCTCTTATAACACCTGAGAAGTGCCACAGACTGATTGACTTTATGCCACACCGCATTGCTGCAGTAATTTGGGCAAAAGGAGATATGACCTATGCATACAGTAATTCATTTACATAAATAAATACAGTTTTAGATGCTAAAATTTCATTAGAAATTAGCTTGTTTTGTACTTGCAATAGTATAATATACTTGCAAAATCGGCAACAAAAGGTTGGCAAAGCAAAGGTTACTGATTAAAAAAAACAGCTGAAAAAGTAATTTTCCACATAAATCAGATTATGGTCAAATGTAATGTTACCGTCAGTCATGGTCGTGATTTTTTTTCTTTTGTGCAACCTTCCTTGAATTAGCCTATACATTCATACACATATTTACATGACAAAACCCTTTTTCCATGCTGTGCACAAACACTATTATAAATATCCGCACCAGACACACCTGCAGACAACAAAAAATTAATCACTGCATGTTTCTCTTTTCTTGTCCAAAGGGGCGGCCAATTTTTTCTTGCCCCTGTCCCGCAGTCACAAATGATCTGACGTAACCTCAGATCAAACCTGCACATCAGTACCGGGGGGACAGAGAGCTCGTACGGAAAGTGCGGATAAAATAGTGCAGAGTTCAGAAGTTTTAATATAAATGGAGTGCAGATAATTTTTGACTAAACCTCGTAATTAATTTTAAGATTTATTTTTCCTTGGATAATCCTAAAAACTGATACAAAATACAAGTCCGCCAAAGATATCTTTAAATCTAATTTATCTTATTTATAATTGTTGATGTCAACACCCTCGCTAAAAGAATGCAGTTTAATGGTGTGGTTTATGAATAACAAGTTTTTGGTCCAGGGTTCGTCTGGACCACTTGCTTGCTCGGGACCAAAGCCACATCTGTACAGCCATGTGGTAAGAACAGCCCCACATTCAAAACTTTTATAATCACCCTGGTAAAGCAAACAAAATTAAGGAATTCATTACAGAGTAGGAGTATACACATGGGAGGAAATGTACACATGGTCAGTGAAGCATTCCTTATTGTTAGACCCTGAGGGTACATTTAGATGGGCACAGTAGTGACTGTGGTCGAGTGTGTGTGGCCAGTGGAAAGTTCGGTTAACCAGGGGTGGTGTTGGATGATGTTTACATCACTTGGAGAACCACAGCGGGGCTGGAGCTGCTGAGCCGTGGGCCAGTTAATAGCTTTCTTTGTATTTCTTCATGTAGCTTGTTATGAATAGTTTCAGGAGACATGAATATCCTTCTGTGCAGCTATAAACTAATTGTGGCTGATTGAAAGATAAATACTTGCCTGGATTAAGTACGAAAATCCATTACTTAGTGGTGTAAAGGTGAACGTGTATATTAAAATTTCATCCATCATACTGTCAGCAATATTAGAACTTTTAAAAGTGTTGTTATTTACATTTGTAACCGTGTTTATTACAGTATAATTACATTTCCAGTTCTCTTCATAGTGTCAAAATATAATATTAACCGTAAGCACATGTCTGTAAAACAAACTAAAACCAGTTAACATAAACTAATATGTATTCAGGATCCAGCACCCAATGGTATTCTAGGTTTTATTACTTAATATAATAAGTCAAAAGGGTGGCAAGAGGTGCAGTGGTAGGATCTGGATTGGATACTCAGGTAGGATGACCAGGGACATTTTTGTGTGTAATTTGCATGTTCTCTCTGTGTTATCCTGGGTCAAGGACATTTGGTTAATTGTTGTCTATAAAGTGGGGGCCGTACTAAACTCAGCAGCTGAACAGGGGTTCATAGTGACGTCTCGTCTGAACCAGGCAGCTGATTGAATTCTGCAGTAGAGGGAAACTGTCCAGGAGTACATGGCAAATAAAAATTACTTGAACTGTCCATGTTCTCTCTGCTACTTGATTGTATAAGGCTCAGTATTCTGTTACGCATCAATTCAGGAATTACCGAAGTACAAGCAGAGGATATTTATTAATGTAAAATCTTTAACAACAAAAGGCTGTGCGGTGGCGTAGTAGATGCTGATGTCACCTCACAGCAAAAAGGACCAGGGTTTGATCGCTGGGTGGGCCTACTCTGGACATTTCTGTGTGAACTTTGCATGTTCTTGCAGTGTTCGCTCAGGTTTTCTCTGGGGTGCTCCAGATTCCTTCAGTAGGACATGCATTCTAGGTTAATTCTACAGTGATCCTTAGTGTGATCCTTAGTGTGTGATTGTTCGTGTGTGTGCCCATTTAGTGGATTGGCACCCTGTCTAAGATTGTTCAGGGTGGCCTGCAACCTTGTGTGTATTAATCTGAAGACAATCATAATAAAATAACAATAAAAAATACTCAGGCTTTGAAAAGGAAACACAAACGCTGGGCAAGGGAAAAAACAACCGAAATACACAAGGTTTAGGTTTCAGGGTTTAAGGTTTAAGGTCATAATATTTAGGGGTTCACGTCTTAGCACTACAAATATTTCACTGGTGGGCTCATTTCCATGGGCAGTGGTGGCTTAACTGTTAAGGCTCTGGGGTACTTAACTGAACATTATGGGTTCAAGACTGAGCAGGATGTAATTAAGCAAGCTCTTTACCCCCTCTGCAGCCATAATGTAGCTATCCCTGCCCTTTAACTTGAACTTCCAAACAGGCTGGTACAGGATAAGAAACAATGTATTATTTGCACTAATGTACGTGTGACAATTCAGACATCTTCTTCTTCTTTGCAAAAAAAGGGAAACTATATGACAAAAACTGGCATTTGATCAACAAATTTGAAATTCAGAACAATGTATTGTCATGGGGCAGCACAGTGTTACACACCCCATAGCACAAAGGACCTGGGTTTGTGGGTTGACCCAGGTTTCCGCCCGCATTCCAAAGACATGTATGATAGGTTAAATGGCGTCTCTAAATTGCCCGTTAATATGTGATTGTGTTTGTGTGCCCTATGATGGATTGGTGCCCTGTCTAGGGTTGTTCCCTGTGACCCTAATTTAGGATTAAGTGTATTGAAAATGAATAAATGAATGAATGTGAATAAAGTTTTCCAACAAAAAAATAATAAAAAAAAATTCCATAAATAAATTCGTTTCCAAACGTTTCAGGGTAAATAAGTTTACCCTGAATGATTAGGAACATCTGGCGTATATGACATTGGTCCACCGTTGTTATTAATTTACAGCACGTAGGCATTGGGGAACAGATTACAAGAGGTGGTGAACATCTTCCATATACAAAGGGTTTGAATTATTGCTGCAGCTTATCTGCTAATTCGCTTAGCTTATTTCACACACTGTCCAGCCACGGTGAAACCTTTGGCTGAATGTTTGTTTATGGTACCACTAGTTTTCATACACCTGTGATACTATGGTATGGGAACAGGCCACAGAGTGCAGCTGAAACACTGGCACCACATCACTAGACTGCACCTATCTGTCCAGTGTAAAGCCACTTACGCATATTTGGCAGTTTGCACCAATCTAACAACAAATTGGAGCACTTTATAAGTGATCATATGCGACCTGCCAGGATTTTCTGCATATAGACATATCAGTCAGGACTGGTGAAAATAGTAGGCGGCATGATGGCACAGTGGATAGTGTTGTAGCCTAACAGCAAGATCTCATGTTCGACCCCCGGTAGGGCGACTTAGGAAATTTCTGTGTGGAGTTTGTTTGTTCTCCCCGTGTTCGCACAGGTTTTTTTCAGGTACTCCGGTTTCCTCCTGCATTCCAAAGACGTGCATGATAGGTTAGTTGGTGTCTCTAAATTGCCCATTAGTGTGTGAATCTGTGTGTGATTGTGTGTGTGTAGATTAGTGTCCTCTCTAGGGTTGTTCCTGGCTTCCCCGTGACCCTAGAACTAGGATTAAATGGGTATAGTAAATGAATGAATGAATAAATGAATGGTGAAAATAGTTCCCCTAGAGGACAAACTAACACAGTGCTTCGAGATCCTGATTGTGTGTGTCAGATACCTCAAAACTTTAACTGGAAACACAGCTTTGCAAGAATCCAGACTATTTTCCACTTCAGTGTTGAGGGATGTGAATAAATAGACTAGACCTGTATGAAAAATATCTAAACAAAATTGTTAAAAAACTTATTTCCTCATTTGAATTCACAGATTTGGGGGGTATTGATACCGCTGCGTGTTTTCAGTCATTCACCCCATATTACTGTTGATCGACAGAACGTAGTGATAGTCAAACTCAGTGGTTGTCCTCCTGAGTATTATGTTATACTACTTTGGTTGTTCTTGCAGCCCAACACTGGCCCCCAAACCTCAACCCCAAAAGCCACACAGAGCGATCAGCCAGCCGCACTGAAAGCCAACTGCCTCATTCATGAGCAATTAAAAATCACTTCACTAGTCAATGAGCTGCAGTCTTACCACAGCCTCCACACAACTACAGTCAAAATAAATCTTACAATCAGGACTTGTGCTGCAAACCGTCCCTGTAAAAGCAGAATGTAATGGCATAAAAATTATGATGGTGTCTAGACTGACACAGGCCCTTATTTTGACCACTATCTTAACACCCCATTTGCTGAGAATTTGAGAATTTGGCATCTAAGGGAATTATGAAAGCAAGAAAAACAAGGGATTAACTGATAAAAAATTTTTCAAAGAGGGTTGAATTTTATCAGGAACCTCATGTTTTAAATGTAATGTAATACCTGGCTGGGACGACTCTGTGTGGAGTTTGCATGTTCTCTCAGTGTTCATACAGGTTTTCTCCAGGTGCTCCGGTTTCCTCCTGCATTCCAATGACATGCATGCTAGGTTAATTGGTGTCTTTAAAGTCTTGATGTGTGACTGTCTGTGCCCTGCAATGGATTGGTTCCCTTGTCTACGGTTATTCCTGCCCTTGCGCCCGAATGGTGCAACAGTGACAGTGTGTGAATTAAGCAGAAGAAAATAAAATAAATTGAATGTTTTCTTTTTTCAGTAAATTCAATTTATCACTTCCAGTTTCCAGTGGGGATACGCCGTGCACGGTTGGCGCTGGATAATGATTAAAAGAACTGTCAAAGTGGCTTTGCTATGCAACTCTACCTAAAATCTACTTTCTCTAGTGTTAGTTTCTAGCAATGTTGGTCAATATTTTATTTTGTACATAATATACTTTAAATGAAAATTAAATGCAGCAAGCTAGCTAGTTAGCTGTTTCTAATGAGAGAAAATGCTAGCATTGCCTTTTGTCTTTCTTGCAAGTAGAGGAGCCCAATAATAATGTGAAGAGCTATGCTTCCCTCTGTTTTGATTAGAACCTTCATTCATTCATTTTCTATACCTGCTTAATCCTGGTTTTAGGGTCACGTGGAAGCCGGTTCCCAACCAGCAACTAGACAGAAAGCCAATCCAAAATAGGATGCATATGCACACACATTCACACACTAACAGGCAATTTAGAGACACCAATTAATCTATCATGTATGTTTTTGGAAAACCGGAGGATCTTGGTTTGGCCACATTACAAGAATGACCTCGAATAGAGTCACTTTAATTTTTTTTATCAGGTATATGCTATGTGAAAGATATTGCAGGGAAGAATCTGGACTGGCTAGAGAGATTAGTGTTCATCTCAAAGTTGGTTCAGTAACATCTGGGGAACTCCAGGAGGAGCTGGGATCTGCATCTGGTAATGGAAAGTCTGAACCCTCTTAGCCTGATTCCACAGTGGAATGTGCTAGGAAAGGGAAAAATGGGAACAGGGTGGTTGAAAGGAGGGTTGATTTCTGTACGGGTTAAGAAATAGTTAAAAACTTTTACAATTAAAATGATAAATGAAGTAATAAAGGGAAATATTAAATGTTTAAATAGTGCACTCTTTTTGCTAATGTATAGACTGTATTTTAACCATGAAATGTACTTGAACTGTGGCCTCATTGCTTTAGGTAAATGTAGCTCCCGAGGTACACAGCTTGTACTACAGTATGTACTGTATATATCTGTGCCTGCATCTGCTCTGTGCAAACAGTGGCATAATGAAAATGTGTTTGTCTGTGTGTTTTGAGGCATTATGATGTAAGAGCAGGTGTGAAAGAGCGCCAGGATTATTTTCTTCAGAAGGAAGACACGCTCCATTTATTATCCAGCAATCCATCATACACTGCATGCACTGCAAGTACAAGCAACATTAAGAGAGAGAGAGAGAATAATGAGAGAGAGTCAAGAGTAATCAGTGAATGAAAGAGTGAAGTAAGTACTTAAAGAGCAGGACAGAAGAAGAGAGAGAGCGAGAGAGACCACAGAAGATTTTCCAGTCGTGTAAAGCATCTTTGTCTCCTTCAGTTATATGTAAACAACTCAGCTGTAATTGCTAGTCTAACACTTAGACCTCACGCGTATAAACACACCCACATACAAACATTTACATAAGCAAACACACAGGTGCACATGTACTGTAAACTACAGTCCAGTGAAAACAAGCCCCTGACACACACATACTGTATATATACTGTATATATATATAAACAGAAAGCAAGGGTTATAAAGCTACCGGGACTGATGTGACTGAGTGAAACTGGGAGGTTCATCTATAAATAACAAAGACACAACACACACACACACATAAAGACCTCACCTAGAGACATACTTTTTACTTTTCGAATCACAGACACCCTATAGTTCTTAGCAAAATTGTTATTAGTACAATGGTGAGTGAGGCAGATGCAGACACTGTGGATTACCTTTGACGGCCATTTTGTGAGTTTATGGATTGACTCCTAGAAAAAATAATAAGTAATTAAGAATAAGTAATTAATAAAGTAAATGTTAAATAAAAATGGCTGTGTGTCAGTAAAAACCAACACATTACACAACAGACCACATTTCAAAATAATCACAAAGAGGGCTGCTGGGATTTGCTGCAAAAAAACAACAAGAAAATTGTAGAGAAGCACTGTAACTGTGTAAGATTCTCTAAGTCACTAAATCTTTTGAGATAATTCCTCTAAAGTAGTGTGCAAAAACACATGCAAAGACATGTTATAAACTAATGTGGCCTTCAGAAATAAGCCACAATAAGCCTAAACAAATAATATACAAATATTATACTGTACAGTGCAGTATTTATTTCATTCATTCGTTTTCTATACCCACTTAATCCTAATTTATTGTCACGGGAAAGCCAGTGGCCACACAGCAACTCTGGGTGCGAGGGCAGGAACGACCATGGACAGGGCGCCAATCCATCATAGTGTGCACACACACATTTACACACTAACGGGCACTTTAGAGACACCAAATTACCTATCATGCATGTCTTTAGAATGCGGGAGGAAACTGAAGTACCCGAAGAAATCCAGTGAGAATACTGGGAGAGCATGCAAACTCCACACAGAAATTTCCAGAACTTCCCCACCCGGTGTTTAAACCCGGGATTTTCATGATGTGTGCCACCGTGTCACATACAGTGCAGTAAATAATGTGTAATACATTTTTTCTGCAACTTCATATGTAAATATTTTGTATTCTATGAAACAGACACATTTCCTTCTGAAGACTTTGACTGTCACATATGCAAGTCCTAGCAACCTTCATTATACAAACTACAATTGTTACGATTTTAAATGGAAAAGTAATGTTTGGAAATCTTATATCATTTTATACTGCCTCATTACTGTAGAATTATTCACAAATGAATATCCCTAGCTAAACTTGTTCTAGAAAGTACTACATCAACACGGCTGTAGATTCTGTCTAGTGGAAAAGTTTGAGCTTAATATAACTTTAGAAACTAGGAAAGCTCATACAGCACTGTGGACCTCAAAATATAGCACATATTACACCTATGTGCAGTGCCTTAATTCTCTAAATAACAAAACTCTCCATTTTCCAAATGATATTCATCAGAAAAACATTCTTTTGCCATACAATAATATGGCCTACACTGATTAAAGACCAATACTCACCCTAAATGTGCAGACCCTACAGTTAAATCTGCAAATCTGCAGGTAGAATGCAATTTCCTCACTGCCAATGACCATTCTCAGGTTTTAATTTGTAAGTACAAGCTGAGCCACACTGCCATCCAGCTTCTCAGTACCACCTCTTTACACAGACACACACATACACAAACACCCATGTGTTTACAGAAGAACCGCAACCCAGGTTGAAAAATGCAAGCCTGGACTTTTAAAAGCTGATGGTCATTCAAAAGTAATAGGGTTGTTTTTACTAACATTTGCCTTTCCACTTCAGGACAGTGGCAGAAAAAATTCTCCAAGGCTCAATATGCTGCCCCAGAGCAAAGAGTGAGAGGAAATAGACTAACTGTATCCAATCAAATACTTCTGGCAAATCTAATTATGTAGTCAGAGAATGAGTTTGAGTGGTGGAGTGAGGGGACACAGCCACCGTCTGTCCTGGACAAAATAAACCAGAACACAGTTTGTGGTTTGAGCATGCGAGGTGTATCCGAGACGAAGCACTGAACCAAGGTTGGACGGATTTTCATGGACTGGAATCCCATCCAAATGCTGCATCAAATATGTCATTCAGAGCCCATGGAAAAATCAGAGATAATGAGCCTATTTCATGTTACGTATATACTTTGAAGAAGGATTGGAAAGGATTTTCTTATTTATTATAAAGCATAATATCATTAAATGAGTCAAGAAATCAGAAGTTTAATAGTGCTGTGTCACTGCTGTTGGTAAATGTAGATTACACATCTGTGATGGCAGCAGTAATGTACTTTACTGCCTGCAGTCCCAATCTGTCCTCACGATGTGTCCTAGAGAATAAGGTGGAAAATGCAACAAGGACAACATTGTTGACCTTCAGACATGTTGTCAGGAACATTGGGACAAAATAACAACTAAAACACTTCATTGCTACATCTCGTCATGAGAAGCAAAGGGTTGTACAGAATGTATTTGGATATCCATGTATGTGTTCCTGCCTATACACAATGGCTTTGCAATAACCTCAGTACTTTCCTTAATAATGATGTCTATGGGAAATGCGGTATCTGGATAAGCTAAGAAAACCATCGCTCAAGCAACTGCCGATTGCGTGTCAAGGGCATAGATGGAAATCTGTTTTCCTAGTGTGAGATATCAATATAGATGTGATCTCAGCACTCTGACCATTTAGAGAAACAAGGGTTCTTGGATTATAGATTGAATTGCTGGAAACACCTTTTTTAAAACATGACTTATTATGCCTGCTCATGAAAAAGGGCTGCTGTAAAAATATGCATATGCTCGCCAGCTGTATCAGAAAATTCAGGTTAAAAAATGAACGTGTTGCAAGCAGAGACTATTAAGTTACAGTATTCTCTTGTGAATATAGAGCAAAAGAGCTGTTTTCAGCCTTGACACTGGAATTCACTGAATCATCTGTGAAAAAGATTCACCAAAGTGGTAGAAAGGATTTTAGTAGAGGAAAAGCGAGAGGGGGAGTGAGGAACTCCTTTAATGACCTCTTGATGAAATCCCTGGCATAGTGGTTTGGGTAAACAGTTGTGTCTGAAGTATGTAAGGCAGAGCTCACATTGCCTGCACTCATTTAGCTAATTGCAGCAGCACCATATATGCCAACATTGCAAACAGAGCTTGGCTGTGCTGGGTAAGAGTACATGGTTCAGGTAAACTTTTTTGAGTAGGCACGCACACATACATAATGTATTCCTCATGTCACTTATGAAAACTCCTACATATTCTGTAAAATATCCAGTTAGTCAAATAGATGATGGGCCTATGTGCACAGCAAAACAAAATTCTTTATTTGTCACATATTCATTAATGCAGGTAAATTTCTAATTTATCATATGCCAGGTTGTTAGGAAGTTGGGGTCAGAGCATCGGGATAACCATGGTACAGAGCTTCTGGAGCAAAGAAAGGACTTAAC
>JAOUQV010000009.1:308560-321125 GCA_028565295.1 Aspidoras spilotus | reverse complement strand
TAAAATCCCTCTGACCACTGTGCAAGACTTGTATGTGTCATTCCCAAGATGAATTGATGCTGTATTGGCAGCAAAAGGAGCAAAATGATTGTGGTCTAAAACCAGGTGTTTTAGTTTCATTGTCTAACCCCTGTATAATTGTTTCTAAAATTCCATTATTTGACAGTCTGCAAAAGACATGTTTGGTAAGAAGTGAATACAAATGCGGAATCTTCTATATTTCTGCATCAATTTTACCCAAACTTCCTAATTGTCATGCAAGTCCTAAAAGTAAGTAGAGAGAATAAATATGACACAGTCAGACAGGTTGTTTAGAAATAGAGAATATTTAAGACCATTATTTACCTCGGCAGGACTGATCAACCAACAAAGGTCACACCAGTATCGAAGTGTGTGATACGCCACAGGGTCACAAAGAAATCCAAGGTATCTTCAAAACAACTTGTGCATGCCAGTCTAGCAAGGACAATGCAGTTTATGGGAGGAAACCAACCAATATAAAAGGATTAAAGATGTTCTAAAGAGAAATTATTCGAAATTCAAAAATACAGACGTTATTTGATACAAAATACAAACGTTATTTGATTTGTTTCTGTTTATCAACTGTTAGGACTTGTTTTAAAATATAAGGGAGTTATAGGCTAAATGTATACAGAAATATGGTAAAAAATAATGGGATAACAAGGGTTCAAGCACCACAGTAAATTGAATGCTTAATTATGTAAATTAGATACGATCATTGTAATATTGCACTAATCAGTCTAACGCAGATGTACCCATCAGATCTGCACCTTTACCTAAGATTAAATAGAACTATAAACAGAATCCTTGACTAAACAGATCCATCGTTAGCCTACATTTAAACATTGAGACCACCATTGTCCACAACTGCACTAAGACTAAGAATATTTCTTCTGACAGAGTAAGACTAGTGCTTTAAATAGGTTTTTGGAAAGTACCTGTAATAGAGGAATTACATCTCATTTTCTTATCAAATACTGACTCTTCAATTGTCACAATCACATTTTTTAACTGACCTAAACCAGAACAGAAAAATCATCACCAACTATCTTTTCTAGAAGGTCCTGCCTCTTAGCTTTTAATACCATTGATTACACTATTCTTCTTCATAGAATGGAAAATGCTGTAGGAGTTAAGGGAACCTCCCTATGCTGGTTTATAACTTACTTGTCTGAATGTTATTAGTATGAACAACCGCAAAAAAAAATTTCTTATTCTGTTTTTTGTTTGTTTTATACAGTTGGAGTTATCTGTTTTTTAAACCACTCAACTGCAGTTTTATTGATATTACCTGTTATTTACAATAAAAATAGCAACAGTTCTAAGCATTTATTTAAAATGTTTTTATATTATTATGGATATTATGAACTAGATAACGAATTCCTTGTCAATGAAGGTTGGAATCATTGTTCTTAAACTGTTGCTCAGTCAGTTGTTCAAAGTGGTGAACCTTTTGGGGATGCTCCCAAATCATAACACACATCTGTTTCCAATTAACCTGGTCACCTGTGGAATGTGTTAACCAGGTGTTTTTTAAATTTCCTAGTCTTTTTTGGCCCCGTCCCAACTATTTTGGAAGATGTTGCAGGCATCAATTTAAAAATAAGTAAATATTTGCAAAAAACAATCAAGTTTATCAATTTGACCATTAAATACATGGTCTTTGTAGTGTATTCAATTAAATATGTGTTTAAAAGTATTTCCATATGCTGTTTTTATGTCTTGGTTACCTCCAGATTAGATTATTGTAATCCCTTGTTTGAATGCTCCGGCATGTGATTCGGAAAGCTTCAGTTAGTGCAAAATGCTTCAGAGTACTTACTAGAATTTAAAGATATGATATATAAAGATATATCACATCACCCCTATCTCAAATATAAGGCTCTAAATGGTCTTGCTGCACAATATCTAAGTGAATTATCAATAAATTATGATCCACCTTGCTGGTGCATTCAAAAGGTGCAGGCTGCTTGCAAGTTTCAAAATAATGAAAGTTACAGCAGGTAGCAGAGCTTTCTCTCAAAAAGCCTTCCCGTTATAGAACAGTCTTATAATTAATTTATCAGACACGGTCTCAATGTTTAAGCATAGACATTTGTTTAGTTAAGCATTCTGCTTATATTGTTAGATCCTCAAAAGTAAAGGTGCAGATCTGGTGGGTTATTGGCATTATATTCTTGGTAAACTGAGAGGTTTGGATGTCCTAATGTCTGAGGGAGCCCTCATTCCTGCTGTTCTGCTGGATCTAATTTTTAATTATTCTACTCTTGCTAGTCTTAGCAGATTTTGAAATCTAACACAGGTCACAGTTCTTAAATTAATTGTTTAAATGATCATGCACAATAATTTATTTCTTTGCTATTTCTCTGCTATTGGAACTACCAGTGAGAGAGTACTGAGCTGGCTTTGTCTCTGACAGTCGCCAGATCCATCCTGATGGTAAATTCTAACACCCTCCTTCAGAGACTTTTTCAGGTTTTTTATCTGTTATGACCCAAATGTGTATGGGTTTCCATTCTGAGTCTGTTTCTCTCAAGGTTTAGTCCTCTTTTCATCTCAGGGAGTTTTTCCTTACTATTGTCGCCATCCAGTTTGTTAAATGAGGAAATTAACCTTATTTAAACTTCATATTTAGATATTGTATTTAATTTTTGTAAAGTATGGTTCTATATAAATTTTTTAGGTGGTTTGAGAGTTTCACCACACAGGTGTCACTATCCAGTTGTAATGGGACACTGCCATTAAAGATCACATTTGTTTTTAGAAAAAGTAGAACAACCTTTCTACTTTTCTACATTTTCTGTGCCCCACAGAGGTGGTTGAGACATGCACTGGGACAAAAAGTGACCCCTGGGTATGCCTGATAGGGTTTGATTATAACTTAAATATAATGATTGACCAGTTTTTGAGAGACAACCTATTTTGGTATGTATTATGTACAGAATGTGTAAACTGGTGGCTTTGTACACAATGCCAGCTCTTAATGCTGTGGAGCCTGAACATATGAGCCAGATTTTTTTTCTTTAAACACTGTGGGGACTTGTTTTGTCTTTTTTCCTTTAACTCAATTGAAGCCAGCTGCATTTATGTTGCTCTCTAAGGGGGTCTCTGAAAGTGAAAAATTAAGCTCATTTGACACCGTCTCATAAGGCCCTCTTGCTTGGATTTGGAGGCATCAGTATGCAACTATTACTACCACGCTCTGATGCTATGCTGCCTTATAAACCCAAAATCAAAGAGTACATGAGACAGTGCAAAGAAAAGCAGTGCCAAAATTATGAGTCAGTAGTTTTTTTTCTCTCTCTTTAGTCTATTGACAAGTGAAAACTACTGGTTTCAAACCGCCACCACAAATACCAAACATACACAGGCTGAGGTAAAAGAGTGCCCACTTCTGCTAATAATAGTGCAGACACACTTCTCTTTCTTTCTCTCTTTCTTTCTGTATTTTCTTTTTCTCTTCCTCTGTAAGTCCCCAAATCCATGCAAACCCTTACTCCACAATGGTCTGCAAACTGTCTATTTCTTAACACTGACCTCTCGTAAGCATTGTCTTCCTACCACTGTCTCAGGCTCACCTGCACCACCTCAAAATCCACAAGAGTAACCAGTTTTAGAAGTACATGAAATCCGGCCTTCGCTGGGTGGAGTGATAACCGCACAGAGTTTGCAGACTGTAACTTATACACTGTGTGTATATCCATTTGTGGTGATGGCTGGTGTCTGGAGTATTGGAGATTTAGAAGAGTGTATGGTTGGGGCAGCTGACTGCTGACTGCTGAATCCAGACTCTGGGGAATTTGCTGCAAATAAACAACCCTAAAGGATCACATCACTCCTTCCTGTGGTGTCAAACATAAATGATACTTCTGTGTGTTAATTCTGGGTGTGTACACATTAGAAGATTCCAAGCTTTTCATTTACAATTGAATTAATTACATGTGATATTACAGTATCAGGACCAAGGTCAGAAAATTAAATTAAGAGAACAAAAGCTAAGGCTTGGTAACACATAGGGAGCATTTGATATTTTGCAAGGTTCTGGTAAATTGGTGAGACTTACTGAGAGAGAAGAGTTAACTAGATGCTGGGGACAACAATGAACAAAGCCTTTCAATATTTGAGAGACTGAAAACAGGTGGAAACTGGATGGACTTGGGTATGGCATGGGTATCATGTGTGGCCACTGGGGTTACAAATCAATGCATTGCATGTGATCTCATGGTCTCACCTGTGGAGCACATCAATGATTCATTCATTTAATAGCAGCAGTGGAAATAAATCCCAGGTGTCTTATGTATCCAAAAACACATGATGACATTAAGGTTGAGCTGATTCATTATAACAAAATTGATGGGTGAACATCTGAGACAAAAACTGTTAAGGCTCCCTGGTGTCATATTTATTGCATTCCACATCCCTAGGAGATGGATTAACAGAGGAATTCACAAGGGTAGAAGTAAAAACCAATTCCAAAAAAGTTGCCACACTATGTAAATTGTAAATAAAAACAGATTGCAATGTTTTGCAAATCACATGAGCCCATACTTTATTTAGAATAGACAATTGAACATAACAAATGTTAAAAGTAAGACATGTTATCATGTCATGAAAAATTGTAGTTGTTTTTTTTAAATTGATAATCGCAACACATCAAAAATATAGGAATGGGGCAACAGAAGGCCCAAAAAGTAAGCAGTAATAATAAATAACAGCAGAAAGAATTTGCAATTACAGTCCAGAGAGAAAGTTTAAACCAACCATTAGATAGCACAAGCCAGTGTATTTCCAGTGAAGGTCCCAAGCCCGGGTAAATGGTGAGAGTTGCGTCAGGAAGAGCATGCGGTGTAAAATGTTGTCAGTGGCTATGCACCACAAGTTGGCTGTGAGTTTGAGAAGAAAGAGAGATTCTGGAGGAAGCTAGATGAAGTAGTAGAGAGCATTCCTAGAGAGGAGAGAGTGGTGATTGGTGCAGATTTAACTGGGCATGTTGGTGAAGAAAACAAAGGAGATGAGGAGGTTATGGGCAAGTTTGGTGTTAAGGATAGGAATCTAGAAGGACAGATTGTGGTGGATTTTGCAAAATGGATGTAAATGGCTGTGGTAAACAAATATTTCCAAAAGAAGGAGGAGCACATGGTGACCTACAAGAGTGGAAGCAGGAGCACACAGGTAGATTACATCCTGTGCAGACAAGGTCACTTAAAAGAGATTAGAGAAGAGGAAGATGACAAATGTAGAGAGGAGGACAAAATGGTGGAATTTAAGAAAGAAGGAATGCTGTGAGGAGTTCAGAAAGGAGTTAAGAAAGGCTTTGGGTGGTAGAAAAGAGCTTCCAGATGACTGTATAACAGCAGCAACAGTGATTAGACTGACAGGCAGGAAGGTATTTGGTGTGTTATCTGGACAGGTGAAAGACAGCAAGGAAACTTGGTGGTGGAACAAGAGGTTATTCAGAGAAAAAGGTTAGTGAAGAAGCAATGGGACAGGGAGAGGACTGAAGAGAATAAGCAGGAGTATAAAGAGATGAAATGTAGGACATAGAGGGAGGTAGCAAAGGTCAAACAGAATGCCTATGCTGAGTTGTACGAGACGTTAGACAGTAAAGAAGGAGAAAAGGAGTTGTATCACCTTGCAAGGCAGAGAGATAGACCGGAAAAGAATGTGCAACATGTCAGGGTGATTAAGGATATAAATGGAAATGTACTGACAGGTGAGGAAAGGGTAAGGGAAAGTATTTTGAGGAGCTGATGAATGAAGAGAATGACAGGAAAAGTGGGAGGCATAGAAATCGTAGAACAGTTTTTTAGTAAATATTAGCAAGGATAAAGTAAGCAAAGCTTTGAAAAGGATGAAGAAGGGAAAAAGACCTGACCTGATGACACACCGGTAGAGGTATGGAAATGTATAGGAGAGATGGGAGTGTCGTTTTTTACTAGATTATTTAATGAGATTTATAAGAGTGAAATGATGCCTGAGGAATGTAGGAAAAGGGAACTTTTACCGATTTATAAGAACAAAGGTGATGTGCAGAGTTGTGGCAATTACAGGGGAATAAGGTTAATGAGTCACACAATTAAGATTTAAGAGAGAGTTTTTGAAGCTAGGCTTAGACAATCAGTGACTGTTTATGAGGCGCAGTATGGTTTCATGCCAAGAAAGAGTTTTTTTGCTTTGAGAACGCTGATGGACAAGTATGGAGAAGGTCAGAAAGAGCTACACAGTGTCTTTGTGGATTTAAAGAATGCTTATGATAGGGTGCCGTAGGAGAAACTGTGGCTGAAAAGTATGTTAGATTTATGCGGTTAGAAATAGAGCTGCCAGGCAGGAGGCAGAGAGGAAGACCTAAGCAGAGATATATAGATGTGGTCATCGTAGACATTCAGGTAGTCGGTGTGAAAGCAAAGGGTGCAGAGGACAGAGTGAGATGGAAAAGACTGACTCACGGTGGCGACCCCTAATAAAAGGAAAAGGCCCCTAATAAAAGGGAAAGAAGATTGGGTCAATTGAAAATAAGTTATTAACATGACTGGGTATAAAAAGAGCATCTTGGAAATAGCAGCAGCATCACCAATCCCTCTAATTATGCACGGGCAAATAGTAGAGCGATATCAGAAAGTAGTTTGACAGCGTAAAATATTAAAGAGTTTGAACATATCACCATCTACAGTGAATAATATTATCAAAATACATCAGATTTCATTAGTTTGCGTGGCAAGGACACTATCAATGCTGAAGGGTATATCCAGGTTCTGGAGCAACATATGCTTCCATCAAGTCAATGTCTCTTACAGGGCAAACCTTGCATTTTCCAACATGACAATGCTAAACCACATGGCTTCACAGAATATGTTCTATTCTGAACAAAATATGGGATTTTTAAACTTTTATATCTTTCACAAATAAATTAACTTATTGATGATATTCTAATTTATTGAGATGCCCCTGTATTATATATACAGTATATGAAGAAGTTGTTTAGGTTATATTTTATTGCATTTCTATCATTTAAAAACAAAAACCACATTAATACATGCTTATGCTGTGGGTAATGGTAAGATAGAGATTTGTAGCAATTCCTGAATTCATCTGGACATAGCTTCTCAATGTCTGACATTCTGAACACAGGTCATAGTGCAAAGGAGCACAAATCAGAGTCCTGTTAAAATTAAAGGCACGAAGGACTAAATTTAAACCTATTTGCAGTTTTAGGATTTGAGTTCAAATTAGGTGTGTGAATCACCCACATGTATATTTTAGCAGGGTTGACATTTACAGTACAGCACTTCAGTAAGGAGTAATAGGGATCACTCAAGCCTGGAGGAAGGAGTGAGTGCGTCAGTGAGGGGGCACGGTGCCTTACTCTGGAAACACACACCAGCGCAAAAAACAGCAAAATGTTTATAGCTGTGAAACATCAGCCACAGCACACACAAACACATACGTGCCGATAGCGGCTGGTCTGGGCTTGGCATTTGTGGTGTTCTTTCGGCTTCATGGAGAGTTTACTCTGTCATTATGGTATTATCCAATACAGCCAGTCTGGCCTTCAGGGAATCCCCTCATTTCTTATATGCACCATCTTAAACCCATCAGACAAGCAGCATATACGATGAAAATATTCTCTCTCGCTCACACAGCCATGAACTAATAATGTCTGGTAAACAGAATCATAACCACACCCTTACCACTGTCTGCAATGCATCTAGCAGTCCACAACACTCTGAGCGGACTATCAGTGCAATCAGAAAAAATGACAGTGGTAATGTTGTGATGCATAGCAACATGGCGTTGGTATTTTATGAATTCTGAAACAATTTCTGGGGTATTTTATTTGATAACTGCTAGATTCTTACATTCAAAGACAGATAGAGAAAAGAAGTATCCTAGGCAGGGTGCAGGGCACGGTACGGCAACATCCCTACTGTGGCCCCTCAACCTTGAGATCTTCTAAGGAGATAGTGGAGCGAAACATTGATGAAGAGTGGCTGATGACACTGCAGCCTGCACAATGGCACTATCAGAGGTGCAACAGGTATAAATTCCAAGCAGGTATTACCATTACCTCTGCTCATATCTGTTGAGTTGTTGAGAGGTGTTGCATTTAAGTGTGCAAGTTATTCATTCAATTATTCTTTCTTTTTTTTCCCCTAATTTCAAAATTTGTCCTATCCGGGGATCGAACCCAGATCCTTGATGCTGTCAGGCTGCAGCACAACCTAGTGTGTGTGTGTGTGCACATGAATTCCAGATAGGAATTTCTTTGGAACAATATATATTCTGTGCAAGAAAATGTTATATAGCATCCTAGTTATACTGTGTATTACTATGTATGTGACAAATAAAATTTGATTTGATCATAGGAAAACTGGCTCCAAGGCAGGAATACACCCTGGATCTCTCTCTCACACACACAAACACACACCTAATTGAAAATGAAGGGGAAAACTAAATTTTCAGGAAACTCTAAATGAATACGGGGGAAACATGCAAAACCCCCAAACAATGTCCAAATGCATGTGTGTTAATATACACAATTCTGCTATTCACATACGTGCGTATTAACAGATCTAGTGGCACTTTTATTAAAAAACAAAAGTGTTGTAACTTTTTAGCTTTCTGTTTTAATTGGATATTTAGCAGGTTGTATAAAAATGTATACATCACGTATTGTATGTTGTATTATATCTGTATATACAAACCCGATTTCAAAAAAGTTGGGACAATGTACAATCTATAAAAAGAAAAAAGAATGCAATAATTTACAAATCGCAAAAACTGATATTGTATTTTACAATAGAACATATACAACATCTCAAATGTTGAAAGTGAGACATTATAAAAACTTTATGCCAAATATTGGTTCATTTAAAATTCTGTGACAGCAACACAAGTTTAGACAGGGAAATAAGAGGCAGAAAAAGTTAAAGCTACAAAAAGCACAGACGTCTTCTATGGGCCAAGGCTCATTAAAAATGGTCTGTGGCAAAGTGGAAAATTTGAAGTTCTTCATGAAAATCAGGGACTCCTGTCATTCAGACTAAAGAGGGGAAGGACGACTCAAGTTGTTATCAGTGCTCATTCAGAAGTCTGCATCTCTGATGGTATAGAGTTGCAATAGTGTGTGTTGCATAGGCAGCTTACACACCTGGAAGGACACCATCAATGCTGAAATGTATATGCAAGTTCTAGAGCAATATATTCTTCCTTTAAGACGAAATATCTTAGGGGAGACCTTGCATTTTCCAACATGACAATGCCAAACCACATACTGCATCAATTACAGCATCATGGCTGCAAAGAATAAGGGTCTGGGTACTGAACTGGCCAGCATGCAATCATATAACGGAAGATACAACAAAAATACCTAAGACAGTTAAGCAACTAGAATCCTATATGAGACAAGAATTGGTTAACACTCCTATTCCTCAACTTCAGCAATTGTCTCCTCAGTTCCCAGACATTTACAGTCTCTTGTAAATAGAAAAGGGGGTGTCTCACAGTGGTAAACATGGCCTTGTCCCAAATTTTTTGAGCTGTGTTGTTGTCACGAAATTTTAAATCACCTAATTATTCTCTTTAAATGATACATTTTCTCAGTTTAAACATTTAATCTATGTTATATTCTGAATAAAATATGGGATTTTTAATTTTACATCACTGCATTCTGTTTTTATTTACAATTTGTACTTTGTACCAACTTTTTTGAATTGGGTTTGTAGTGCATAGTGTGTAATAGTATCATACTGTAGACATCATTCAGTGTATACTGAACTTATAATGTTCAAAGTATTTTTTATATGTACCATTAACATTATAAGTAGAGTATACTATATAGCATTCTACAACACTGTATATAGAGTATAGTTATAATGTAAATATTGCAAACCCGATTCCAAAAATGTTGGGACGAAATACAAATTGTAAATAAAAATGGAATTCCATTAAAAATTCCATAGAATTAGGGGGATTGGTGATCCTCTTCCCATCTTAAACTTCTGAGACCCGTTGCCGCTCCAATATGGTTTTTAATAGCTTTTTAATAGCTTTTTAATAGTTAATATATAATGCCAAATGACCTAATGAGTTGCAATCTGGTTTTGGTTTTTTCAGCCCCCGTCCCAACTATTTTGATATGTGTTGCTGTTTCGAAATTTCAAATGAGCCAATATTTGGCATGAAATTTCCAAATTGTCTTACTTTCGACAATTTGTACTTTGTCCCAACTTTTTTGAAATCAGGTCTGTATATACAAAATGTGTAGTGTATGCTGTATACAGCGTATTGTTAATCCTGAACTTTATCTATATACATTTTAGCTGCATTAATCAGCATGTTATAATCATTTGTCGATTTATCAATATGAGATCAATATCAGCTGTTTGGAGTTCCTCCTCCGGGTAATAGGGCTGCATCGCTGGTAGAGGGGTGTACGTATCAGCTGGGGGAGTGACATCATAATTCTAGAGTGGCTCCTCGGGCCTGTAGAGCTCAGGGGCATAGAAGGTATGAATTATTAATGCGGAATTCCTGAAACATTTTATCAAAATTTGTATTAAGATGTTATTGTTGTGCAGAGAACTTTTAAATCATAATTTTTACAGTGGCCTGTTATACTGTATGTTTCTTTCTATACATGGTTAACCATTCATAACATGCTTCCTCATATCTTCATATTCACTGCAAGAAGATCCCAGGTTCAAGCCCCAAGTGGGGCAACTTGTGAAATTTTTGTGTGGAGTTCTCCCTGTGTTTGTGTAGGTTTTTTCAGAGTCTTCCTGTTTTCTCCCACATTCCAAAGACATGCATAATAGGTAATTGGTATCTCTAAATTGCCCGTTAGTGTGTGTATGTGTGCGATTGTGTATGTGTGTGCGCCCTACGATGGATTGCTCTGTTGTTCCTGCCCTTGCACCCAGAGTTACCATGAAGGCAGAGGCTTTACTACGATTAAGCAGGTATAGAAATGAATTAATAATAATAATACATTAATACTATATAATAATACTATAGAATTCATATAGTGCTTTACAAGATACCCAATGACATTTTACATTAAATATTAATACATAACCCAATTCGAAAAAGTATAGAAAACAACATTATTTAAAGAAATGTGTTTTCAAAAGAGATTTGTATTGTGAAAAAGAAAAGACAGAGCAGCAAAATTAAATGATCTTCCACCCAAGAAGGACAGTATAAAGGTATGGCGAGCAGGCCAGAATCAGAGAACCTGAGAGATCATAGGGGAGTGTAGGGGGTCAGCAGGTGGGAAATATAAACTGGGGCAAGTCCATGAAGTGCTTTAAAAGTGACCAGCAGAACTTTGTATTGGATGCTCTTATGCACATGGAGCCAGTGGAGTTGCTGCAGAACCGGGCTAATGTGGTCATGTTTGCGAGTGGATGTGAGGATCCTAGCTGCAGCATTTTAAATCAGATGTAAAGGACAAATTGTCTTGTAAGGAAGGCAGTGAGTTGCAATAGTCTAGCCAGGAAGTGACAAAATAAAAATCAGTTAAAAAGCATTAAATGAGGAGTATACAATAGAGCTGGAATTAAGATCCATACACACATGTCGCTATTAGGGGTTCATCATGCATTACAGGGTACAAGGAAAGTTTTGTTTTTCTTAAACCAGTTTATAGTAGTTTCCATGCATGGAGGTGTCCTGTGAGATTAGTCTCCGGCAACATTCTGTAATTCCAGCCACTTTGTTCCACTCTTCGGGGGACGGCCAAGCAGGAGCTGGGCCACATAGGAAGGCGCCAGGCACACACCGAGTTTTCCACTCAAAAATGGGACTGCTGCTCCAGAAGGGAATAAGGACAAAGTATACAGCACCTTACAACATTTTTACCAGAGAAATCTTTTTTAAGAAGATGTAAGAGTTTTAGAGTATGAGTCAGTTTCTTCATCTAAAACTATTTTCTGATTCCTAAAAATGTAAAGTTGCTGACATTGCTGTTTAATGGTGGTTAGATTGAAATGATTTTCTACTGGCTTGCTGTACAAGTGAAAGAATTCAGAGAGAGAGAGAGACAGAGACAGAGAGCAGCCAGTGAAATACACAATTCCTTGCTGTTGGAGCCAAAAGCCTGGCTTAACATTAAAAGGCTTCTTTTGGGCTCGGATTCCACTGCAGATTTCTTTTGCCACATAAAGCAAATAAGACACATATCTTCTAATAAACCACAAATTAATTTTAAAACTTAAGATAAATTCCCTATTATTACTATTAGAGCTGTAAATAAATAGGAATACATTATTAATTTATTCATTTATTCTATACCCGCTTAATCCTAGTTATAGGGTCACAGGAAGGTGCTCACACTGAAAGTCTGGAGGAAAGGGCAGGAACAGTCTTAGACAGGGTGCCAATCGATTAAATACATCAATCCACACACATATATACAGGGGTTAGACAATGAAACTGAAACACCTGTCATTTTAATGTGGGAGGTTTCTTGGCTAAATTGGACAAGCCTGGTGGCCAATCTTCATTAATTGCACATTGCACTAGTAAGAGCAAAGTGTGAAGGTTC